>JAJODA010000831.1:0-20026 GCA_021730345.1 Fusarium cicatricum | reverse complement strand
AAGAAAAGGGTTCCAGGGGTCAGGCCTGGTAAGATTAGGATTGGATTGCGCCGGCAACGAGCCGGTATCATCGGTTTCTTCCCCCCTGTGGCAGAACACGATATTATGTTCCCCGCTACTAATGGGAGGAAATAACGCGGACGGGGGGATTTTCGTCAGGGTCCTTTTAATGAGTTTTGGTGTGCGTTAGTTCGCGCGGTTGGGGACTGAGAGCGGAGATGAAGTCGCTCGTCTCTCCTTCAACCGCAATGTTGATGTTCTAGACCGCCAGTTGCATACACGCTGTTAACCGGGCGTCTCGTGACGATGCTCCAAACGAAGCGAAGCGCGCTTGGCGAGGCGGTGTGCTTTTTTCTTCCATTTGACCTGCTCTTGTGGGGATGGGTTTGAGCAAGATAGGGCACGGTTAGAGATAAACCCTGACGAGGTCGGTAAGGACCTTCTTGTTGAGGGCTGGGACTGGTCTAAGCTCGGAACTTGTGAAGGGGTCTTGAGATTGCTTCTTGTGGTGTTTATACGATTGCATTACCGCCGGGGTCTGAGTTCTAGACTTGGTGTAGCTGCTCCGAGATGGCTGGTAGGAGTGACAGTCTGCCTGCTATTGGCCTTGCGGAAGTCATCCTATCCTCTTAGAACATTCTCGTCCCTTAGATAGTGCTATAGGCTTGTACTAAACTCTTTGCTATTATGAAACCCACAGTATCTGTCAACCTCAAATGGTGTACTTTATCTTAGCTCTTGAGGTTCACTCTGCCTGGGGTTTGGTAAACAACTGCTGCTCAAGAGACATCACATGTTCTAGTACAAACATACATTTTACCAAGGCCTTTCGTGGAAGTATTTCCTAATACCTGACTACACAGTATATACACGTAGAGTAGAGAAAGTGACACCTTCTTCCGCTAGAACTTGAAGTTCAGTGGTGCTGAGATAGGAAGTTATGTATTAACGTCACTATGCTGATTCCGTATAGTCTGTGGCTGCCTGATAAAACGTCGGCGGCAGTGAGGAAACATTAAAGGCAAAATCTACAAGGAGAATATATAGATAGAAACTCCCAGTCAGTACTAACCTGACTAATCCAACTGTGAACCTGTTTAACTTGTTTAGCAACGGAATCGCTCGGAGTCACTGCCAAATTATGTCCCACATACACCTTAAAGCTACCTATGAGAACCGAGAGGATAGAGACACCTGACAGATGGGTTATGTTACTTATTGGCTGCAGTAGGAAATTCAAGAATGGGACGTCTACGGTTAGTAGCTGGGCGTGTTTTCTATGTAATGCATTTTATTATCGACTGCCACAGTAACTCACTGCCAGTTCTCTTTCGAGGACGCAGATGAGAGGCAAACTATGATCTAGTGGTTGATGCTCATATACAGGCTCTATGCTGAATACATGAGACCTGTACTATTCTTCCATTGTTAGGGAAGCTGGCTTAGGTCCTTGGGAGCACTATCTGCCACCTGACCAGCTTGGAGGCTCAAATGTGATTTGATTTAACCATGCAGTTGGAGAAAAGGCTAGATCGACGGGAAGATAGTTTCAGTGTCGGAACATGAAGAGCGTTGGTTGTTGTTCAGGGACTAAGTTGACGAGACAGGCAGAAGGCTGGCTCATCGGTGTTGTTCGAGGCTTTGTCTAGCTAGCTCTGAGGATATTCGCCTGGCGCAGCTATTCTTGACTCCGTTGACTATGTTCCAGCAATCTCCCCCTAAGCTGCTCTAATAGAAGTAAGCTGCCTATTTCAGATCTACATTGCTAGTATCTTAGGGAGATGGCCTAATGTCAGACGCAGCATCGAAAACGGCAAGTAGCGAATTTCAATGACTTTAAAATTTGCTCTCGCTATTTTAGAATGCGGATGAGTGACTGCAGGCTTTTGATACTCTTCTAGATATCTTTTCAATCGCCTAGAGTCAGAATCATTGAAATCCTTCTTAAAAGCAAACATCAGACATGAAGTATCACTGGAACAACATATTACTACGACGTCTTTGGACAACGAGACTGTATGATGTTGATGAATGCATATACTGTTCCAAGCTGAGATGTCGGGAATAACTCAATGGCCGACTTTGTGTGAGTAGACGAAAGTAACTGAGACCACTCACATATCCTTATCGCACCGGCAAGCCATTCCAATCAAAGTTCCCCTTGACCCTAGCTATCTTTAACTGTCCTTACTATTTCATACGAAACCTTATAGGTCATGGCAAGTGTAAGTGGTTGACGGATCTGTAGTGAATGAGCATTATCATAGAGAATTGGCTTGAAAAGAGCACACAATAGAGATTAATAATATCATACTTCACTCTTAATTAAAAGACAAGTTGAAATGGATTATTTCACTTGGTGAAAGTTTTCTCATCTTTAGGCGGTCGTCATGAGATACTCTAGGCCAATCATGACTGAGCCAACGTCACGTGTCGATGCGACAACATTTCAACATTTGGTTGCACAAATCACCGTCCTTCATCTCATCCCTGAACAGCTTCATTTGCTTGCGATCTGCACCTTGGTGCAATTTAATCACTCCAAATGTACAAAGAATGCACCGGTCAATTGCCCTTTGCGAGTCTTGCTTAACGGCGCCAAACTCTTACAGAGGATGAGACCAAAGACCTTTGTCCGACTTGTCAGTTGACCATGCTTGTCGCCTCGCCATATTTCTTCCAAGAAGACCAAACCTTCTCCGGAACAGATCTGCCATCGCCCTTGCAGCCACCGTGGAACCAGTCAAACCACCGCCATCAGCCAAATTCCCAGGCGGCCACAAGGCGAGGCCGAAGGATGACACGCCGGCTGCTCGGATACGCGGATGAAGACGAGACAGCGGATCCCTCGGAATCTGGCCCCATAGCCTCATGGCTTCCATAGACCAAGAAGAGAGATGTGGGATTTATTGATTTCGATGTTGATCAACTAAAGGAGCTGTGCGGACCCAGGCATCTCTGTCCTGGATACCAAGTTCATCGAGGCCCTGGTTGTCGAGGCACCAGACGCGAAACTGGCAGAAGAAGGCATCGGTTCTTACCACATGATTGTCCCGGCAGTGACCGAGAACTGAAGAAAGCGTTCTTGTTTGAGTACGCCGAGCTCAAGGTGTCGAGGTATGCCCCAAAAGCCACTACGGAACTACTCAAGTTCACGTCTTTCAAGGTTTTGTTAAGTTTTCTTGTCTCGCCTTGGCAGTAACCGCCAGCCATTCCTCGCTGGAGCTCCGGCGTTGATGACTGTCTTTCCCCGCGTTGAGTCAGATTCGGTATCATGATCTGATGATCGTCAAACACAGCCCAGGCATCAAATCTCTACTCGACGAGGCAACCCCCAGGATCTTTGCCGTGTAGATGGGATCGTCTCGAGTTCTGCAACGTTATGACGCCGACTCGAAGGTGATGGGATTCGCAGTGGTCCTAACCTCGGGCGCGCCAGAGGATTGCGCAGACGAAGGCGAGCGTTTCGCTGATCGAAACAAAGAAGGGTCGACCGCCAAACAATAACATCTCAGGGCTGAGCAAGACCAAACAGTTAATCACATGCCACGTCAACTTATTGGGCTCAGAAACGGGCAAGCAAGGGTGACAGAATCTATCGGGATTGCACGCTCTGCCATTGTTCGATGTTATCTGGGGTATGGCACCACGCTGAGCCACTGTGCCGGTTGTTACAGTAGCGGCACCCAAACAACTCCTCCACTGACAACCAACAGCCTGGTCAACCCCCCCGGAGACGCCTAAAAGGAACAGAATTGGGCGCCTGATGATCTGCCGTAGCAGGGACCCGATATGGCAGAGGATGATTCTGGCGAACTTGTTCGGTGGACCCCGCCCTCAGATCGTCAGATGGTCAGCGCCAAAAGAGGTAGCATGATGCCAGGAGCAGTGAGTACGTTCCGACGGTATCGAAAGTTTTACAAGACGTTCTTTCCGGATAGAGCCGAGTACAGACATTTCAGATTTGTTTTATGATAACAACGACTTGACGCACCAAGTTGTATATCTGATACTGCTTACACGGGTTCTGCTTAACAGTTGTGATAATACCCCACACGCAGTCCAAGTGCGTGCATCAACTACACAAAAGTGCCTTACAACCCGGCAAAGCAATAATAAATTAATAAAACAAAGACACTATCAAACCAGATACAAAAATCTCATCTTTGACATCTTGATCCAAAGCCCAAGAGACTCATTCTGGCAGCCCTGTCCCCCGGGATCGCCCGAATAGGGTCAGACTGCCCAGGGGCCGCAAGGTAATCACACCACCATCGACCGACTCGGGAGAACCGTCAACATGGGACGAAAAACCCCAGACAAGTCTGAATGCTACGCCTCATGACAACCCCTCGATGGGAGGGATATATAAGAACCCTCTGTGAATCTCGAAATGAAGTGATATTCATCAGCAAACAATTCACTCGCCTCTAAACTACTTCCTTCGCCAATTGCAACCATCCCGACTCACTCACTTACACCACATCAACACCAACAACACTCTTACAATGGCCGCCATCATCAAGCCCGCTTCTGCCCCCAAGTAAGCACCAGCCGGTCATCAAGATCATCCCTACAAGAAAGATCTAACACAAGAAACCTCCAGGGCCCTCCCCATCATCATGGCCGTCGGAAGCTTCGCCATCGTCGCCGGCTTCGTCCGCTCCCAGCTCTCCATCACCTCGGCCAAGTTCGACCGCTCCTTTTCAAAGTACAACACCCCCCAGAGCGAGGCATCGCGGGCGAGGACCTTTGAGGGCGCCGTCGAGAACCCCCGAACGAGCCTCTTCAACCTCCTCGGCCGAAGGCAGTAGATGAGACCACGCGAAACGATATACACCAAGCATGAAGGGGGGAACACTATTACTTTTTACATATTCGCCACGCTGAGCGTTCTCCATTATTTTATCGTCTGCGATACAGCCCGGACAAAGAGGTTGGAAATGAAGGGGTTAACAGGACGGAGAGAGCTAGCTGCATTTTGAGAGCATCGATACCAAGTCTATAATTAAGCATTGAATAAACACTTAGACCTTACTCGCTTCCCATTCATGATATCACAAACTTTCAAGGTCCTGTATCGATTCTTTTGTATTACATATGGAAGTCTCCAACCCAAGTCTCTCTTCGCCCGGGTTCCATCCCCCTGTTCATTCAACATTGCCATTGGGCCTGATACCCAAAGCTGCCCCTATCCTAACACTTGGTCCATCATCCTAGACCAGGACCATACAATTGAGCTGTACCATGCGTGCTATGCTATGCTGCCCCCCTGCGTGTTTCCTCGACACTTGGAACAGGATCGCAAAGGTAAGAAAAAAAAAAAAGCCCTCCCCTGGCCAAGCGCCGTTTACCATTATACTAAATACTATATGTCCTTTGTAACGAGTGCCTTGGCTGCAGAGCCACCCGGCGTCCCCCTCCTCTTCAACTTGATTTCATCCTGCTGGGCGTCCAGCTAAGCCGTGGACCCGTCGTCTGGCTCGATGACCGCCGCGGTCTAGGTCTAGGTGCAGGCGTTGTCTCCTCCACAGTTTCCGAGTCGTCTTCCTGCTGTGAACCGCTGGTGTCCCGATGGCCAATGCGAGATGTAAGTGCGCTAATCTTGTCTTTGAGGTTGCTCGCGCCGTTCTTCCTGCGCACGCTAGAACCGTTTCCGGAATCGTGACTACTCAAATTACTCAAACTTGATGGTGGTCGCTCGAGACCTGGCCGCTCAAGACCTGTCGGGATTCTCCTAAACCCGGGCTTTGGCTGTTGACTGACCGGCAACGGAATGTTGCTGTGAACACTGCTGTGCATGCTGCTGTTCATGCTGCTATGCACGCTGCTTTGGGGGCTTGCGGTTCCCGGTCGCAGAAGCTCGATTCCGTGATTGTGATGTCGGCCGCCGCGATTATCGTCGATGGGTGTTGGCGGCGTCATCATAAGGAAGGCCGGGACACTGGGTGGATGTCCATGGGGGGCATGAGCACCATGTGTGCTGGTACCTCCATTGCGATGCGATCTTCGGCTTTTGACACTGGAACTGCGACTGCGGCGTCGCATCATTGACGATGGCGGCACGCTGCTGTGTGTGCTGCCGGCTCGAATGCTCCGAGGTGGCGAGCGAGAAAAGTCGACCGGCGACGAGCCATACATGCTGGAATCGTCGCTGTCGTTGAGACTGCCTGGGTAATGTTGTGACCCTCCCGAAGATGATGGTGCGATGAGAACCGAACTGTTGGCCAACTCTCGGAGTTTGTTGCGCTGCTCCGCGTTGGGACGGTGCTTCGAAAACTTGTTGCCAATGAGAGCACCCGTGTGCGAGATCAACGCCTTTACAACAGCCTTCTTGAGCGCGAGTGCCAGGTCCAAGTTGGACCATGTCTTGTTCTGCCACTCGATGGTGGGCATCCTGAACACAAAGTCGTGCACATCCTCGATGTTGCGGTTGTCTTTGCCCCTGTAACTTAGACACAACACCACAGACGGCATCTTGATGGAAGCAAAGGTCATGAAGTGGCTGGCGCGCGTCATCATCTTAGTGAGATCGTCTGATGGCTGCTTCTCATTGTTCTGCTTCTTGCCGAGACCAAAACGAGGCCTCTTCTCACTCTCTCTCGAGTCGCGGCGCTGACTAGAAGAGCGATTGGTCGAAGTACGTACGAGGCTGGCTCGCGGCGTCGCGTTCGAGCGTAGCGACTCGCGGGAAGCCTTTTTCATCATGGTCTTGGAAGTACCCGGGGCACGGAACAAGCGGAACGAGTGTCCTTCACCGCCGGTGTTAACGCTCAGTGCCTTCCTTGGAGATCGCTCCGCATTAGAATTCGAAGTCAGGGTAGGGCGCAGGCGCAGTTCAAGGGAGCCGGAGCGTGCAGAGTAGGAAGAAGATGAAGACTCCCTCTCGTAAGAAGGCGTTTCGTCACCGCCGTTTGCACTGTTGACGTAGTCATCCTCATCCTCATCTTGGCCGGGCGTGACCTGCTTGAGCATAAAGGGCGAATCATTTTTCCCACCCGTCATCTTGTCTCCGTCCATGCCGGGGAAAATATACTCAAACAGTCGCTTGCCGATTTCACGTTCCAGCTGTACCTTGATCGGGAACAAGTTCACTTCGAAGCGATCCATGACTGGAATGCCTGCGATGGCCTCCAGCATATACCAGTAGACTCTGATCATTTCCTTGTTCTCGCCTTCCGGGTGATGTGTCCGTTCCGCATCAATGTATGGAGCAACCATCTCTGGGTACGTAGCGTCCGGGAGTAAGTTCAAGCCGAGGACCTTGCCGACCCGGATGAGGTTCACGTGGGAACCGTCCGAGTTATCCGTCCGGTCGTACTCTAGGTCTTTGAGTTGGAGCTCGACAAGAGGTTCATTCGAGTCTTGCATCAGGTGCCAGACAACGTCTCGGACAGAAATGTTCCACCTCAGTAGGCCAGTGCTGTCATCCGAGTTGACGTCGTACTTCCGCTGGGAGGACGTGATGGCTTTCATCATGAAGAATAACTCATCCTCGCAAGCCGCCAGGTCCCTCTCCAGGTGCAAACGGTCTTGCCAGCCCTTCTTGTCGAGATACTTGGAGTAGATCTGGAAATGGCTTTTGATTTCTTCCATCTGCCTGATTCGTTGCTGCAATTTCTGGACCATTGCAGGTGCGCCACTGAGATCGCTAAAGTCGGATGCAAGTATGATCTTCTCCAGACGCTCGCTTCGTGTCTTCTCCAGGGGCTCGTTGTACATGAGGAGATCCAGTACGATGACGTACAATGCGTAGTACTGTGCTGAGTTACAGAGAGCCCTAGCAGTCGGAAACTCCACCCAGAGGTTGTCCATGCGGTTTTCAACGCTGTCTTGCGAGGTGCCCTCGTTGCCGTCTGTGTTCACTTCGTCGTTATACTTCAGTCGCAGCGTGTTGTACTTATCATATCGGACCATGGCTGAAGTTTTCTGGACGACTCGCTTGAAACCAAAAGGATCCGCTTGGAAGTCAAACACAACCTCGATGGGCACCCACGGTGGCCATGATGAGCCACTTGGTGCGCCGTACTTGCTTCCGACGTACATCGAGACGAGGCTCGTCCGGAACCACTCCTGGTGTGTAACAAAGAATTGGACACTGTCCATGTTGACCAAGAAGCGTCGCTGCACGAGGCCACTGACATTGTCAGATATTCTCTCCTTGTCCATGACTTCCATCACCTTCAGTTCCATTCCCTTGGCTGTGGCCAGTACCACATTCTTCTTGTTCTTGTCGCTCTGCAGTTGTATCTGGGGCGCAATGATGCGGATGTGATAACTGCTTTGGGGGGTGAACTCGTCGGCGATTCCAGTTACCAAGTCTTCGATGGATCCCTCGACGGCGTCGTCTGCGTTAGTGCTCCAAGTGGCACTGGTGAACTTACGGCCTTCACCCAGGATCTTCTTGATGCGCTCCTCGATGTCTTGAGGGCTCTCATCCTCTCTCATGCTTGATGCGCGAGAACTCCTGCCTCCTTTCCTGCTGTACGTCGACTTGGCTTTCCCAGGCTTGTTGCTCGCCTTTGCCTTGTTTTGCTCTTCCACAATATCTAGGATGAATTTAACAGCTGGCCGTGAAAGGTAGTACGTAAATCCACGTCGTTGGCTGTTCTGGTGTAGATAGCGTAGGACAATGTTTCGCAGTAAGTTGTTCCACTTCAGCTGGAGGTTGTGGATGACGAAACGGTTGTTGAACTCGCTTTCGAACTCGCTGGTTGCCGGAATTTCGATCGTCTCGTCCTGGAACGGAACCGTTTCCGCTGATTGCTTTCGTCCGTCGCTGCTGCGCCTGTGTGTGCTCGATGAAGCCCGCATGTGAGCTTGATTCAACATGGTCTCCAAGAACTCCTTCTTTTCCCTCAAGACATGCGTGTGTTGTCTGAACGCCTCAAACTCGGCAACCAAGCCTTTATCTTTGGCATCACACTTGATGACCTTCAACTCTGCTTCGCCCACTTCGCGAGCGTGTGCCTGCATTTGAACACCTAGCTGGTCGAGCCGGTCTTGGATGAGCTGGCCTTGTATCCGACGTGGGTCATCGTCGTGCCTCATGACACAAAAGTGCGTGGGTTCGTTTCCAAATGGGCTAGTGCGAGTCGGGTCACCAGCAATTACGCCACCTATATCAGTTTGTCGGAAGTATGTGAGTCTAGGTGCGTACGCCAGGGGTAAGATCTTGGTGTCCGGATGTGGCTCGGTCGGCAGAATCCAGTCCAGCTCAACAAAGTCGTCCATGTCGATCCAACTAAAGTCGTTATCAGGAATTGTGAATCGCGACAAGTCTGGTTTCTCCTCAGAGTCACTCATGAGCGTCGCGATAGATCCCTTCTTGATGGCCTCGGTGGTTGTTCCTTTCAAGCTTGCCGATACTGCTCGAACATCGGCACTAACAAGGTCAAGCTGAGCAGCATGGATCTTGATACCGGACGTTTTGCTTGCGCTTTCGCCATGCCGGCCTTTTCCGAGTGTGTTGAACTCTTCACGCCGTTGGTGAATATCAAGCGAAAAGCTGTCGAAACGAACCTTGAGGCCTGTTGCAGAGACGGCGCTCTCAGAATAGTCTTCGACATCCTTGTGCTTGTAAATGTGACTCAGGAACAGGGGCGCCAGCAAAAGATTGTACTTGACCGTAGCCAGATGCCGGCCAAACTTCTTGCTATTCTTCTCACGACCAGGAAAGAGACTGCCTTGACGGATTGGTAGCGACAATGGCTGCCCAAACAACCCCCACCAACTGAAGAAATGTGTAAAGAAACGTGGTGTAAGGTGAACCGTGTTGTAGCTTCGTGAAGGCTCAGGGTTGTCGGACAGCCAGTCTCGGTCAACTGGAGCCCGAATCGCGATCGAAAGATGAATATGTCGACTCCTGAAGCCTCGGAGCGCATCGTACGGGAGGCCATTTTCTTCAGGCTTTGCAAAGTGTGGATTCTTGAGGACAATGTCATAATGAGGTCGGAACTCGAAGCTTCGTCGCCCATCCTCGATGGCTCGCTCAAAGATTAGGCCAGCCATCACTTGGACCTTGCCCGACAACTTCATAACCACCTTTTTGAAGGTAGCCTCGGTCTTGTAATTGTCGTCAGGCAAGTATGCTTCGACATCGTGTTGCCGTCGAGCTTGCTCTCGAACTTCATGGCTGTAATCGGGGACTGCAAGAATGTACTCGCCACTCTCCACCTTGATGAATCGCT
The DNA here is from genome assembly GCA_021730345.1 of Fusarium cicatricum. Classification (NCBI taxonomy): domain Eukaryota; kingdom Fungi; phylum Ascomycota; class Sordariomycetes; order Hypocreales; family Nectriaceae; genus Fusarium; species Fusarium cicatricum. The sequence continues at coordinate 9,836 of JAJODA010000831.1, read as the reverse complement.
TCGGATCATCATCAGCATTGATGCTCCACCTAATGTCGTTGCGCCAGCACATGAGGAAACCCGCACCATTTCCAGTAACGGCGTATGGATCACGGGTACCCTTGAGAGCCAGATGCACATCGCCATCACCTTTCCAAGCTGCTTGTATCCTGGAGTGAAAGTTGAGTCGCAGCTTATCCCAGAAACCCACACGTTCAGAGGGGTCGAACTGAGGTTTGGTGAAGGATTCAATAACCATCATCATATCCTGAACAGCAGGTTGATAGCAAGGGCCCCATGTGATTCGCGTCGGCAGAGCGCTGTTGACGTCCATGTACACATCAGAATAAGACTTTACGGGTCCTATCGTGCGCCTAACTTCAATGGCAAAGCTGCCTTCGTTGGACGAACCGGGCAACGAGCTCCTTGGGGGGATGACGTTAACGCGAACCCGGCGAGTCGACTCAACGCCTCGGAATTCTTCAGCAATGACGAAATTGGTCTTCAATGACACAGCTTGGATTTTCGCCGACTGTCCATACTTCATCGGGGGGATGTGTATGAACGGTAGGGGATAATCTCGCAAGGTCACCTTGGCTTCGCCCATTGCGATGGTGACATGCATCGGCACAAGCAAGCTGTACTGCATGTCGCGAGGCATGCCTTTTCCGAGCTTGTGTAAGAAGTTTGGCAGCTCCTTCATGGGGAATGTTGGTTTGTCAAGGCTGAAATGCAGATCGGTGACCACAGTAGCCATCAAGGCCGGTCTCGGTGGCACTTCAAGCAGGTTTTCAACCTCCTCGATATCCTCGGGCATCTGGTTAGCGCCCCAGAACTGACCGCGTGACTCCTTCATGCTGTTCTGAGACATCTCGTAAGCCCGATCGATGCGTTTCTTCCAGCTCTGTGCGTTGAACATGTCGAGATGATTCCTTGCATAATGGTCGGTAACCTTGGAAACACCGTTGACGCGCAGGGCATCAGTTTCAGGGTCATATCTGGGTATTCTCCCGCGTTGGGAGCTTGGTTGTTCGTCTCTGCTGTTCATAGCATCCATGCTACGACTTCGTGCTCCAGGCGCATCGGCCATATCAGGTCGTCCTCGCGGGAAAGTTGATCGAGAGCGGATTTTACCCGTTCCTCTGCGGATCTCGTCCTCGCGGACTCTCTTAAGTTTGACCCGAAACGCGTTTTCTCGCGCAATTCGCTGTGTCTGCTCAATGAGACCAGTTCGATAGATCATGCCTAACTTCCACTCAAAACCGCCATCCTCAAGCTCGAACAAGAAGTTCCTCACGCGGACTGACACCTTGGGTACTACCTTCGGTCCCTCTGGCTTCTTTTCGAGGATGTACTCGTTCGTCCCGGTCTTGAACCGATGATGTAGTTGTTGAACTGCCTTGATGACGTTGATGAAATTGTCGCTGATACGACTAACAATGACCTCGTGGGGCACGGCGATTCGAACAGCTTCGGTCACGATATCAATCATCTTCTCTTGAGCGACACCGCCATAAGATGCCTTTTTGCGAGATTCTCGGAAGTCAAGACGCCCCGACTTGATGCTGATGAGTCTCGCCCATACGTTACGCATCCGTGGCGGTTCAGTATAGAGTCGGACGAGTCTCGCTGCAATATAAGGAGTGGACCATCTCTGGCGGCCCAGCTCCAAGCTATACATGTGTAGCATCATGGCAGGGTCATGAGGCATCTCAGCCTTGAGCTGCACCAGCGATGCCTTGAAGTCGAGAGTCACTAGCTCAGGTGCGATAGTGGATATATTGGTGTCGCCATCCTGAGAAGTGCCTGGAGGAGCCAGCCGGTTGGTGCTAGGGGCCATATTGCTAAGGCTTCCTTCCTGCCTGGGTCGTGGAACGTCGCGACTTGTTCGCATAAATGCTTTGCGTAACGTCATGACGGCAACCCCCACGGCGTAATGACGATATAGTGAATACTGCGCAAGGATGGATCGCACCATCACTTGAACGTTGAGTGTTGGGCCTTTGGTGTCGCTTGACGCGCCAAGCGAGAGCTCAAGCCTGGGAATGCTGATGAATGGTTCCGGCTCAAGAATATCGACTGCGTCCATGATCTGAGCCTCAATACCACGCGCAAAAATGGTGAATCGTCGTCCGTCACCATGCGTCTGTGGTTTCTTCCTGGGTCTTGGTGAGCTGGAAGGGGGAGTCCAGTCGGAGTCAGACTGATTGACTGAGCGACTGTTGGCTCGTCTCCTAGATGGTCGCCGCTGTAGTCCGTCAAGGCGATGAGCACGGTATTCGGTTGAGACGCTGTCCCAGTGAAGGAAGACCCCACGGGTGTCGTCCGAGATTTCCTCATCAATGCCGGCAACCTCCACATTCAAATCAGATACATCAAACTGTGACCGCAGCAACCAGGTGGGCATTGACCGTAAGAAGTTCTTGCCGCTCCTAGCTTTAGTGACTGTGCCCTTCTCGGCTTCCACATCGATTCGTAGCTCTCGGACAATCTGGCGGAGGCCATCGGTGATTTCTGGTCTGACCATGCTGATTGAGGCGGACTGGAGGTTCCCGGTAATGTCCACATACACATCTGGTCGGGCACCAAGGTGCAGTTTCATGTCGAGAGACTCGGCGGTGATGAGGTTGAATCGCTCGCCAGCGTTAGTCTGGTAATAAAGGTCATGGGACTGAAGTCTCACTGCCCCATCAAGTGAGTAGTGCAGGTCTGCAAAGAGGCTGTGTGACGATTCCATGTCTAAGGATATCGAAGAAATGGACGAGATAATCAGATCGAAGTCATCTGGGTCTTCTGTTGCCTGTAGTGGCTTGAGCTTGATGCGAACAACAGGCTCATGCATGGAGAATTTGTAATTCGCCTTGGGAAGGAGGCGTGAAATCAGATGATGGTTATCGCCTTGCGCCCTTGGCGCCTTTGGCCTGGTTTTTAGGAGGGCAATGAGTAGCGGTAGATGACGGGGGTCGAGATCAACCGACGGAGAGGTGACGACAGAGTTGGCAAACATGATGTTGGCGTTCCTCTCATCAACCGTACTGTCTCGTAAAACTTCTACAGTCTTTGAGAGCAGCGTTGTCTTGACCGTTGTAGTAGCCATTGGAACATAAAGAATGCGTTCGGGCTGGCCGTGGCCGTCGTCGAGGCCCACGGATATAGACAGAGCTGCGGCCAGTGCTTCGTGTGCGATAGCCTCGGCAGGGAAATACATCCGGTGCGCGGGCGACTTGGAGTCCAGCCTATGAAGATCTATACCAACCTCCTTCATCGCAGCATTCAACAGGATGGGTGAAGACCCTGGCTTGATGGATTGGACCTTTTTGGTAAGCCCAAGGAAGCTCACAGCGAACTGAATTTCCTTGATGCCTCGTAGAATCGAGCTCAGAAATTCTTTCGAGTCCGAGACGGTTCGCATCAGGTCCTCATTCGTACTTCCAGGCTCGTCAAGCTCCTGCATCACCTTGCCCAGAAAGATGTCAACAGGCTCATCGTTAGGAGTCTTGGGGTCATCCCGGCACCTCTTAAAACGGGCCAAGCATGTTTGTAAGTCGTCAAAGGGGACGTGTAGGCGTCCAATCTTGACAGCCACGGCGGCTTCACGCAGGCCATCCATGGACTTGTACAAGTATCCATGGACATTGACAAACAAATGGTCGAGTACCTCCATCGATTCGCTGCCGTCGGGCGTGAACAACACACTTCGGAGCGTTACGGTCCATTCTGCTTGTCGATCCTTGCTATGGGAATGGGACCTTCGGGAGAAAAAGCGAGCGCGATCAACCATTTTGCGCCGCGTATCCACGGCTAGGGTAAAGCTTCCCACCTGCACGTTGCCCACGTCCACGACGTTGACGGCCGAATTGGTAGCGACTACATCGACGAGCTTGAGCCAGCTGATGTTCCTATGAAGTCTCTTGATCTTGTCTTTGACGTGTGTGAGTTTCTTCCAGGTTTCGCTTCGAACAATCGTGCTCGTGGCTCGTCGTGATAGCGGTGGCTTTAGGCGGGAAGCGAATTTATCGTCTGCTTTTTTACTCTTGGTCGTCCCGGAATCGCTTCCTTCGGCGTCTGCATCGGCCGCCTTATTTCCCTCAAGCTCTTTCATATCCAATGTCACGACAAGTTCGCTGAGTACAATACTGAGCCAAGTTGGCTGGGCAAAGGTCGGCCGATGGACGTTGAGCCCGAGGCCTCTGATCTCGATCCTGCATCCATCTCTTGGAGTATATGCAAGTCGACGTAGGGAGAAGTAGCCTATTCGTTGTATTGAGATGCCGGTAAGGATTCGGAAAACGGCGAGTAGGACGAAGGACGATAGATAGAGGAGGACGATTAAGCCGAACACAAAGGTCGGGTTTAGGAGAGCCATTATTCGAAGGCTCCCGCGAGCCTCTCCCACCAAGCTAGCTATGGGATAGCAATATTAGCCAGGGGCGGTGTAAGGTGGCGCGGTATCGCAACTCACATTTACTCCTAGTGGAAGAGATAGCATGCCTTCACTTTTACCTGGGTTGTCTGGGAGGCGGGCTATGCCATCACCGCGAGCTCGGATAAGTTTGTGCGCTGAAGATGCCGGGCTTCCGGTTCCTCCCAAGACGCCCTTTGCTTAACCTCTTGAAGCGTCGACGCAAGAACCTCGCACAAAGCAAAGTGTCGAGAGAAACCGAATGGGTTATGTAGGATTATTCGAGGAGGTGAGTCTCGGAACGTTCGGCGGAAAACCGAAAATGAATTCGACGGAACCAACTTTAGGCGGGATCGGCGGGATGTATCGAGCGCGACGTTGAAGGGGGACTTCCGTGACGTCAAGGGGGCTTGAGGCGGTCGCTATCGTCGGGCGAGAAAGGGTTGAATTCTACGCAGGCACAAGCGTATCAAAAAGTTAGGATATATAAAGAAGAAGACGCCTTTGAGCCGCAACCTGGGCGGAGATGCTGCAAGGTCAGGGTGGGTGGTGGATGGTAAAGTTAGAGGGCGCAAGATACGTACAGCGTTAAAGGTAGGTTGGGACAGTTCTTGCTTGGATGGAGTAACATCGGCGGGCGTGCTTCCGCTGGGGCCAGCCCCTGTCCAAACGGGACGTCTGCGGGCACTCAGGCGATCTGGAGTACGTACCGAATCTTCCAAAAGCCTCCACTCAGAAAGCTAGACGCTAGGGTAAAGCGCCACTGAGCCTCACTTGCGTTAGGACAATTAGGGCAGAGCACGGGCCATATTATCTATCAAACAGGGAAGATCCATCTCATCTGGAAAGGGCTTGAAAAGCCAATTCCCTTTGTGGATGGCCAATCTCAACTCGGTAAATTATTGAGTGAAGAGAAACATCTCTTTGTATTCGGTCTCATTAAGGAGAAACGGGATAGAGCAAGACTTGCCAAATAAGTTATTAACATCGATCTTGGGGCGGCACCCTTTGGCGGTAAAGCCAGCGCCAAGTTATGTGCTTATGTGGTTCCGCGTCACCAAACGTTTCCAACACTGAGGGTGGCCTCCACTACCTAACAACGTTCCATTTTCGTTTCTTCTTGGAAACCGCCATTGGTTGGGTGGTTCATATCTGCTTACCTACCTAGGTACCTTGAAAATTGCGGGGGATCCATTTCTTTATCTTTTCCTACCTATGCCTTATCACAGGTAGACTATTCTCCGACTTCTCAAAAGTTAGATGCCATCCATATCTACTTCTTGTTGCCAAGCTTTTTCAACACCCCAGACCTTGTCACCATCGTTTACTCGGACGATAATCTGTGGTTGCCCTGGCGCCATAACCCATACCTGGCCATAAGGTGTGAAGATCAGGTCCGTGAAACCACGTCCCCGAGTACGAGTTCGGTCTGGTGTGACAAGGGAGTTTTGTCCTCTGCACCGAATTTCTACCCGTTTATGACGAGAAGCGTCAGCCTGGTTTCATTCGACGGTGATTGTCCGCCGACTCGCTTGCAGTGGCGTGTCAAAGCGCTATCTCCCGGAGCACTCCCACACCCATGACGATGCTGTCATGCCATCCCTACCTACTTTCGTCGTCTCTAACCCACGAACACCTTGCTCCGTCGCATTTCCAGGCTGAAAGTTATTGAGGAAATTCTAGGTATCCGCTGCCCTTGCGGAAAAGCCTCGAGTAAAAGGTGGGTTTGTTGAAGTCTCACTCTGTCATCAGGTAGCTCCAAGTTACTATGTATTCAGTTTGGATGATTATCTTGGACTCCGCACGATATGCCGACAGATCGCATGAGCCGCCTTTCAGGGCCACGTTAGAACCAATAGCATCTCGGCCACCTATTGGGGGGTGACATGGATTCACTTTAGTTCCCGTGGGTGAGACGAGAGCAACGTGGGAGCATGGTTTCGCATGGGCATATATTTCATCGCGAAGGATAAGTATCTTGTGAAGCTTCCTCTTGGGCCTTCGTCCTTAGCTCCGCAATGCGGTCGTCAATAAGTGCAATGTCAGCATCAATCCTCAGCATCTTCTCGGACATCATATCCGTATATTCTTGGTCAGTGAGCTTCTTGAGAGGGCTCCATCGAGACCGAAACCAGCTGTCATTTTCGTCCTTTACTTTGGGTTGACGGTTTGCCATGCGGTTCGCTATCATCTGGCCGCCTGCACCCATAACTGTCCAGAAAAGCATAGCGGGAAGAATATTCGAAGGCCCCCCTGGTCTAATGTTAGCTGCGATGACATTCGGAAGAAAAGGTTTAGACCTACGAATCAAGCCTCCCATGGCACCAGCTGCTGTGCCAGCAATAGCACTGGCCTGGGTTTTGTCCGAGTTCCTGAGCTGATCCTCACCACCCCATGCCTTTACCATGATGCTTCTTGTGACTTGGAGTCTGTCAGTTGAACCCATCAACTCAAGGGCAAGTGCCAATGTGCCACAGTGAGAAGAACTTACACCAAAAGCTGGTACCCAGAGTAAACCATTGAAACCCAGATACCGCACCCCAGATGATAGGATTTGCTTCTTTGAAGATGGAGCCTCCAACTCCGGCCATGATACCAACGGTTCCTGGATCCATATTAGTACTGGCTGGGACATGATTAGGAGACGTCCAGGCAAACTCACCAGTTAGACCGCCAAATTTGAGTGGAGGTAGTACGAGATCGACGATCTCGGGAGAGAACAGGCCTCTATGTGACTGCCGTTGGCGCAGAGGCACCGACTGAGCATCTCGACTGTTGTTGTCGGCCATGTTGAGATACAAGAGGATGAGACGAGACTGGATGGGAAGATGAGGATAAAGGAGAGGACGGAGACGCTGAATGAGGGCCGAGAGAGAGAGAAATACAAGTACAGTTATAACGAGATCTTGATAGAAAGAAATAATATTACATGGCTCGCCGTTCTGCCTCTGTCGTCAAGCTTGATATCGGTCGTGGTGGATATCTTCAGATTGTAAAAACCCGAAAAGGCAAACCGGAAACGGGTACGGAAAACCCGTGACATGACATCGGCAGGTGCCCCCCGGCTCGCACTTGCTCCTGCTGGTGAGGAAATCCTGCAAGCGAGACAGCACGAAGGGCCCCGGCCGGTGAAGTTAGGCCCAGATAGGGTTTAGCGTATCCCACTCTCCCACTGCTGGCCCAGGCAAAATTAAGGCAACCCTCCACGGGCGCCGCCATCATCATTTTTTTCCTACGTCGAGCAAATTTCGACTCGTCAACCCCAGACACGGTAACATTCGTCGGGGCATAGCAACTTCTCGCCGACCGTCCCGCCTACGAAACCGATTAAACACTACTCGGTCACCAGCCTCGGCTCGATTTCGACCGATTTCGACTTCTTCGATTAACGAGGACTTCGCCGCCCGCTAAATCCCGGTCGGCTTTGCCCTCTTCTTCTGCGCGCATCGAAGTGTTGCGCGTAGCCGTGAAACCGCAATCATGGGTAAGCCTCATGCCGGGACCCTTCATTGGCCCCTTGTGAGGACAAACATGCTGACGATGGCCTCGATCTAGCTCCTAAAAAGAAGACCCAACAGCAGACTATGTCCCTTGGGGACTTTCTGGCTGACAGTCAGTCCTGCCCCCGCCTTTGCTCACCTTGTGTCGACGTCGCACCCCGCCGCAACTGCGCACTTCTGCCGCAATACCCCCCGCCGCTCAATACTGACTTTTGTCATAGGTTTTGGTGGTGGCTCGTCTTGGGCTGATGAAGTAGAGGAGACCTCCTATTGTAAGCACTACCTCGCTGCGTTCACCTCTGCTGTTGCTTGCTAACTCCCTCATAGTCCCTGGTGCGTGCTCGTTACTTGCCATGCCCGCGACCCACGGTGGACTGACCGTATCCTTTAGGCACTCAGGCTTTGCCCTCGGCCGAGCGCGCTCGTTACAACCCGAGCTCCTCCACTTCCACCTGGCAAGATCGAGGTATGTATCATTCCGGATCCAGCTTGATCACCCTTCCTGACATGCCTAGGTTACTCTGTCCGTGAGGCTGCCCCTCAAGCGCTTCCCGATAAGCCTCCCTTTACCGCCCACCTAGGCAACTTGGCTTATGATGTCACCAACGACGCCGTGACCGACTTCTTCGCTGGCTCTGAAGTTGTCAGCGTTCGCCTTATTGAGGATCGTGAGCTCCAGCGACCCAAGGGCTTTGGTTATGTCGAATTTACTACACTTGAGGGTCTGAAGTCGGCTCTCGCTCTCGACGGCGAAAACTTCCAAGGACGCACCGTCAGAATTAAGGTTGCCGATCCCCGTGAGTTTACTATCCATGTCGATTTACATGCACATCCTAACATTGATTAGCCCGCGGCGGTGATAGCGGCAGGGGAGATTCTATCCGAGAGATGGGAGACTGGACTCGCAAGGGTCCTCTGCCTGATGCTCCGGGACGAGGTGGCCCGCGGGAATTTAGCGAGCGCCGACCTCCTCGCGACCCCGCTGCCTCCTTTGAGAGCCGCCCCGCGCGCGAGCTCACTTGGGAGCGACACGGACCTCTGGCACCCGCTGCCCCTCAGGAGGGTGGTTCACGGGATGGCGGCCGGCCCGGAGCCTCTCCCGAAGGACTTGGCGAGCGAAGCGACTCCCATCGTGGAAGCCGTCGTGACTCCCCCGCCTGGGGCGAAGCTCGGGAAGGTGGCTCGCGTCCTCCTCGCCCTGAGCATGCTGAGCGCGCCGAGCGAGTCGCCAGTGCCGCTGACAAGGATATGCAGTGGCGCGATCGAATGCGCCCCGATATGAAGCCCACCTCTCCTGACGGCAGTGCTCCCCCCTCGCCTGCCCTCTCGAACGCTGCCCCCGCTTCGGGTGGTCGCCCCCGCCTGAACCTCCAGAAGCGAACTGTCTCCGAGGCCCCTGATGCCGCGGCGACTGGAGGCTCCGACTCCAAGGCCAGCCCCTTTGGTGCCGCCCGTCCTATTGATACCGCAGCGAGGGAGAAAGAGATCGAGGTCAAGCGTCAGCAGGCTATTCAGGAGAAGCGCGAGGCCGATGAGAAGGCCAAAGAAGAGCGACGTCTTGCCAAGGAGGCTGCTGCCAAGGCCGAGGCTGAAGCTGCTGAGGCTGCCGAGGCCGCTGAGGCCGCCGAGGCCAAGGAAGCCAAAGAAGCTGCGGAAGCTAAGGAGGCCGCTGAGGCCAAGGAGACCGCTGAGGCCAAGGAGACCACCGAGGCCAAGGAGGCTGCCCCCGAGTCTAAGGAGGAGAACCAGGCTGCCGAGAACGCCAACGGCGAGCAAAAGGTGCCTATCCGAAGCCGCGAGCCCCGCGAGCCCCGTGAGCCCCGCGAGGGTGGTGCTCCCAACCCCAAGTCGAGAGCTGCCGAGTCTTCAAGCTGGCGCTCCGCCTCGGGTGATCAGAGAGGACCTCGCGGTGGACCTGGCCCTCGTGGCGGCCGTGGCGGTGCTCGAGGCTCCCG
>JAJODA010000830.1:0-38582 GCA_021730345.1 Fusarium cicatricum | reverse complement strand
AGCCGAGCAAGCTGGGCTCAAGGAGGCCAGAGTCGTCAATGAGACTACGGTCAATCTTGGTCTTTACACCGAAGGTGATGGTAGCGATAACGACAAGACCAATAACCATGCCTCCCTGGACGACATCCGTCAAGAAGGAGATTCGGAAGCCACCAAGCGCTAAGATGCTGTTAGGATATGGCTTGCAAGTCTTGGAAGTACAAACTCACAGGTATAAATGGTGGTGATAACGCATTGAACGATCATGACTGGCAAGGTGTTGAGACCGGTCAAGGCGTTGACGACTTGTCCAATGGCCGACAGCTCAGAAACCATATAGAGGAACAGCGTTACAAGAGACATGAAGCTCAGGTACAGCATAGCAGGAATGCCATATCGCTGCCGAGTCCACTCAGTCAAGACAAAGCCTTCGGGGCATTTACGTCGAATGATGGGGCCAAGGAATCCAAAGATGAGCATGGGCAGCGCAGACGCAAGCGCGTAAATGAGCATGCCTTGAAGACCAGCGATGGTGGCAAGCTGAGGGTACGAGAATAGGATACCCGAACCAAGCGCTACAAGAGTCAGTGTTTTCCATATCGTCAGTAGGGGGGGAGTCAGGGAGATATTGGAGCGGCAACACATTTCCCACGCAAGCATTAACTTGATCGAGTATTTACGGTACAATCTCAGCTTTGTATCCGCACGCCGGAGTCTCCCCAGAATGAGAAGCTGTCCTTGGTAGTGACAGCTGCTCTGGGGTTGGATCCCGGCGATGCATCAACTCAGCGCCCGTAGTGAGCCGCATCCTCTCCCCCTCCCGAGATGCCTCTCTGGAGCGGTGGGTGCTTATCCAGCCCAGTGAGATGTCTGGCTCTCACTGGGCAGAAGGGGTTAGTAGCAACAGAGGTAAGATGGAGAGCATCTCGGAGAGGGGGGGAAGAAGTAGATCTTTTGGGTTACGAACCTGCTCGTTCTGTTTCATTGCTGCTGGCATGGTACTCGTCTGAGAAGCATTGGGTGGACTTGAGTCCCCACAGCCATCTTCATCGCTGCGCAAGTTGCTGCCGTATTGCGTTGCTACCGCTCCGGATGTCGTGTTGAGAGCTTGTTAGCTCTACTTACCGGAGGCGATGAAGTTGAGGGCAAGGGGAAGGGCTATTGAACAAGTTAGTTCAGGTCCTTGAAACAAAGCAATGCATTCGACTCTGAGTAAGCCTGTGAGAAACTCAGACAGCAACATCGCAACCGCAACGTGTGTCTGCTGTCTCTCGTGGGCGAGTCTCTGGGATGAATATTCCTGACCCGTCTGAGTTCCGTTGCCAGAGAGGAAGTCGGCCTTGGACTGATGCCTCATCCTCCAAGCAACCCCTGTTCCCAATAATCTGTCTCACTCGTTAGCATGTGCTCACTGCTTAGGCTTGACATGTTGGAATAAGGTATTCGATCATTGTCTTAGGATCACGAACAGAAATGCGCCATATGTGACGTAGATAACGGCGTTTGACGCCGCAAAAGATGGCATCCCCATGGCGAAAAGACGTAAACGTGTCGATTTTTGAAAGATGAGTGACTTTTCGTCCTAATTGCCAGTAATACAAAATCAGTTCTTGGTGGAATCGGTCGTTGATAGAATAAGGTAGAGAGGAGTAGGAAGAGAGGATCATGCATTTCATACGAGGGATTTTTGTATTTAAAAAAAAGTTGGCGCTACTCGTTGCAGTTAGAACCTCACTCGCACCCGAACCAGTAAAGATGGCCAGAACCGTTATCGAGCTTGACGACTATCAAGCAAACTCCTTGTCTAATGATCCATGTCATAATGAGGCGACACATTTCCGAGGACATGGGTGACAATGGGTCTCGGTAGAGGATCCCACATTTTCGGCCCTTCTGAATCATATCATCCATCACATGGCATCAGGCAAAGGAACAGCAGTTCGGTTTTTTTGGGGTTTTATCCCTTTTCAAGTTTTTTTTTGCTTTTGGGGGGTTTTTATGGTGGGAAATCGTACAGAATGTAAACTCATACATCCAAGAGGCTTCCGAAAGAGGCAACTATGTCTCTCACTTGACGCCCATCGCAAATCCAGACTCCCCAACCACTGGTACCGAGAATCTGTTTTGGTGAAGGACACTCAGCCCGTTTCTTGTAAGATGCTGACAGCTTTGTCGCATCCGGGCAGCACGCAAGGCGTGCTGGGGCAAGTTGCTTCTCCTAGCGATAAGGAGATCGAAAAGAAAGAGTCGGGAGATGAAATGAAAGGAAAGGAAAGGAAAGGATTCGAAAGCAGGAGATGTTGAGAAAGACCAAGCAAAGTTCCAGAAACATGTGACGAATAGAGTCGGGCCTGGTCGAGAAGGCCGAATGATAGTGATAGCAAGCGCCTTTGCTGCACTCAGTCGATTGAGTCTTGGCAAGTCTCCCGCTAAACAATCCCCTAAAGCGACTGGAGGTGACCGGTTTCATGGTAAAACATCAGCCCTTTCGTCTCGGGGGGCCAACTGAACGACTTCACGGCTCGAATCGCGACGGCCAGTAGCTGTTCCATCGTGCGGGAGATTTCGTTGGTGTACAACGGAAAAGGGGAAACTGACTGGAGAAATAGATGTCAGTACCAGGCAATGAAGCTTTTCATCGAGACGTAACTCACTTGAGAGCTGTTAAAGGAAACCAAAATGTGTTGAAAGTGCAAGCATTGGTTATCCCGGGACCTTGAGGTCTAGGATTGAGCAAGATGAAGTAACGAAGGCGAGCGATCCTGCGTGCGTGCATACAAATGGGCAAATTGAAGAAAATGAGAAAGGAAATGAGAAAGCATGTCGTGAAGGGCAAAGCTCCCGAAAGATCGAAAGCGATTGATAGGCAAATAAAATCGCAAAAGGGGAAGCCGGTTCAAGTCATGCCCAAAAGCTTGGGTCAACTAGGTGTTCGGCAAGGTCGTAGCGCAGAAGAGAAGAAGTAGAGTTCAGCACCATTCTAGACGATACTCCAGGTTATGAGTATATCAGTTGCCGTGGTACCCCTGGTGTTGGTAATCCTCATGGACGTTCTTGTCCGGAGACTCATGGGAAGCGTCTGGTCCCATCTGGTAGACAACGTTTCCATAGGGAGCTTGGTACTGGAGTTGAGGCTGGTAGTATCCAGGCATGTAACCGTACTGAGCACTGTGAGCCATGTAAGGAGGCATTGGCTGAGGTACCGGCTGATGATGTTGAGGATGCATGGGCATTCCCCCATAGCCAACAGGCTGGTGGTACTGAGGAACCATCGGCATGTACGAGACCGGCTGCATAGCATGCTGGGTAGTCTGAGATTGAACGGGTTGCTGAGTCGAAGGCCCTGGTGCAGCTCGAGCCTCGTATGTAGGCTCTTGGGGATCGCTCTTGCGGTGTTTCTTGGCTGTCCCAGGGGATTTCTCAGTTTTCTCAAAGGCTTTGAGGTTCTCTCGAGAAAGAGAAAGACGAACGGGTCTAAGATTTTCTTCAGAACGATGGGTTCGCTTGAGTCTCTCCTCTGAAAGCTGGTTGCGCTTGAGGTTCTGCTCAGAGAGATGGGCACGTCGAAGCAGGGCCCTGCCCTTTCCTTTCTTACTCCGAGCGAACTCTCGATCGTCCAGGGAGTCAGATTCGCAAGTCTGCCAAGCCTCGCTATCACTCTCGAGGTCTTTCTCTGCAGACTTGATCAACTCGAGAGCTGGGACGTGCATTGAGACGGCACGGCGTGAGTCGACGTTTGTCACCTCCTTCGTAGCCATTTCGGCTCGCTCAGCAGCCTCCCCTGCGGTACGCGAAAAGGGAAGAGTGACTGAACGACTGGCCATGCGCTCCTTGAAGGAAGGACCAAGCACAGAAGGCCGGGATGTGTGCGAAACTGGTTTTGGCTGATGATACTCTATCTCGTTAGAGGTCGCTGGGGACAAGGCGAGCGCAGGTGAAGGTGCAAAGCGGACGACAGCTGACTGCTTGTTGGGGGAGGGCAGAGGCGTGTAGTCAGGTATGGTTTGAGCTGCCAGGGCAGCAGCGGTCCGCGGGGAAAACCGTCGCAAGGATCTGTTAGGCACAAAGTAGTGCTGCTGCGGCTGAGCCTGAGGTTGGTGGTACAGCTCCCGATGCTGTGCGTTGACAGCTTGCTGGCGAGGGCCCGTTGGGGCCAGCGCGTTGGAGCCGGCACGGTAATGGTTCGCAGGAGGCAGCGCAAGAGGCTCGTAGCTAGCACTCGAGTTTGAGTACGAGTATGTCGAGGCAGTTCGACGATGGGGTCGGTTAGGCGGAGCGTATCCTCCCATCGAAGCAAGTCGCATGGGCTGCGTAGGCGCCGTGGGCATGGGTGCGTTGGAAGTCTTTGCTCTCTTGCGTTCAACACGAAGTAAGGCGCCTTGAACAAGCTTCCCATTCTAAGAGTGGCGTCAGCAGGTTGTTCTTCAATTCATTGGGAAGAGAGAGGAAGAAACACTTACGTAGAGACGGACAGCTTCATCGGGTGCATCGGGGCGATCGAACTCTACAAAGGCAAAAGCAGTCGCTGCTTAAGGATGTTAGCAGAGATCACATAAATGTTCCTAAGATACTACTTACCGCTGTAGGGCTCTTTGTAAGGATCTTTGGTCTCTCTCAGTTGAATTGCCAGGACCGTTCCGCATACAGAGGCCAGTGAGTGGACGAAGTCTTCATTCGCGTACACAGGCAAGCCACCAAAGAAGGCCGAGCGACGGTCACGATCATACATCTCCATGAAAGTGATGTCGGTTGAATCCCGTTCAGACGCATCTTGGGCAACCTTGGAATCATACGGCATGATCATAAAGGGTGTGTTGTGCCCGACCGACTGTAATTCGTCAGCTCCGACTCTAACTCCGGTTTCAGCAATGCTACTTACTTTGACCACGTCTCGTCTGGCATCAAACTTGTCGTATTGAACCAGAACAGTTGGCGGAAGACGAAGTCTCTTCTGAGCCCTGAGGTCCAAGTCTTCAATCTTGGCGATGGCTCCGTAAGGTCTGAAGAGGGTTTTGGCCTCATCGTGGTGAACACGGCGGCAATTCTTGCGAAAGACAAGATAGACAACTACAAATAATTAGTTAGAACAAGAGGGAGAGACAAGTGACTGTGACTTGCCGTTAGCGTTGCATTTCTCAGTGCGACAGGGGCGGCCAAGAATCTCGAGGCCTCTCCCCTGAGACGTCGCTCTCTGCGCGTGAGCTGGGTCCTAAGATAGAATTAGCACATGTTATCATCGGAAGCCTAGTATTCTTGTCTACTTACCGTGAATTGGCAGAAGGCAAAGGGCATGTGACGTCTGTCTCGCTTGATCTTGGCAAAGACGGTGCCAAACTGCCCAAAGGTCTTGGTAACTGCTGCCTGTAGGGTCAAGTCGTCGTAATTCTGGGCAAGACTGCAGATTTTCAGTCAGTGAAACATATATCTTTTGTACTCATTGATTGGTTTACTCACTTGGCCACAAAGACACAAGCCTCCGGCGAGTACAACATCTGAGCATCGATTTCCTGAGGAAGGTCGGCAACCGCTTGAACAGCTTCTTCGTTGAGCATAAGTTGACCGGCAGGCTCATTCTCTTGGTTCGAAGTGTCTTGAGCAGTAGATGTCTCGGTTCCTGTAAAATCAAGTCGCGCTACATCGTCAGAGTGAGAAAGAGACCTATGAGGGTTAGTAAGACTCATTACCAAGACACAGAGAGTGTGAGAGCCAAACCCGTAGTAAGACTGGGCGTCATCCTCTTCATCGTCGTCGTCATGAAAAGCGGTTGCGGGTGGGAAACTGGTGTTTATCATTAACGCTAGAACAGCGTTGGTCTCCAAGTCAATGCCTACCTCTTGGCCATGGAGAGCGAACGACGAGGACGAGCTGAATAAGGTTAGCTAGAGTCTCTTAAAAGCGAACCCATGAAGGCAGTTAAGAAATAACATAGTACAATCTTGGCTTTTTGCGGCCTGAAACCCCGACGAAGACAACATCAACTCAATGCAGAACCACACAACAAAGGAGTAGAAGACAACAAGGAGATAAACAGCACATGAAGCATACAGAAAAAGAAAACAAAAACACAGAAGGTGATATCGAGATAAACGAGCAGGCAGAAAACAAGTCTCTTTCTAGTGCAAGGAAGTATGAAACTGCCACCAACAAAGACAAGAAAAGAAGAGAGAGAAGAGATACCGCCCACTTACGTTTTTCAGGGCCCTCACTGTCCGAGTCATCATGCAAGTGATGGAAGTCCAAGGAGGAGTAAGCGTTGCGAAGCCTATTCTTTGGCGCTTTGGCAAAGCCAGCAGGCCGTTGCCATCCAGAGGACGCCATCCTGTCGGCTTGAGGGATGACTAGACTGTCAACATCGAGATTAGCTACCAGAAGACTCTGCATTTTGAAAAGCACTAGAGGATGAGGGAGTAATGACAGGATCTAGCGCTGAAGAGCAAAGCAGAGATGGTTTACCTTAGTGACGAGCTCCCTAGAAAGGTTCTTCTAGCAAGGGATTCAAATCGAGCGGCCTCGAGTGGCCTTCTGCGACGATGCTTGGGAGACGACGGCACAAAGACGCGTCGAAGGCGTGATTTTCTTGGCTTTGAAAGCTGTGAGGATGAGTAGCGAGGTTAGAGCTGATGTCTCAAGGATAAGAAGACACGAGGAACAAAGTGAGCAGCAACAGAAGCCAAGGAAGCGAGACTTCTTGGTGAGCACGAAGGCAAGACCCCTCGAGAAGGACTCGAGCGAGGCGAGGGGCTTGCGAAGAAGATTGCCTGATTCTTTGTTTCTTGTTCGATCTCAAAGATGGTTGACGATGAAGGAAGGTACTGTGAAGCTTGGTGTCTTGGTTGTTGTGTGGTAGAAGATGAAGGAAAGGAAAAGAGGGTGAAGGGGAGGGATAGATGGTGGTGAAAGGAGGATGAGAGGAGAAAACCAGGGGCAGAAAAACATTGAGCGGGAGCAGCCACAGAGGATACCACCACCAGCATTGGCCTACGATAGGGCACAAAGACCTGTAATTCGAATTCTTCTAGCTAAGAAGCATCGTATTGGTTTTTACTTGGATTTTAAATGCCATTGATTACTCTTTGGCTGTTTATATCTTCTTTGGCACAAACGTCCTGCTGTAATCCTTTATGCAGTGCTTTCAGAGACGCATATAGGTGCTGTCTTTTCACGCATGGGGTTCAAAGTCCACTATGACACTCCAAGTATGGCCTCTTGAGGATGTCTTGGAAGCTCGATTATACTTAGGTTTAGAAAGATGATTGTATTGGGGCCATTTCTAAGCAGTTCATGTTCGTCTTGGAGGATATTTGCCAAACACAACCATATCGATTCACTGTGGGATGATGGTTGGTATCCGAACGCTCCAGCGTACCAACAATGTTTGGGCATGTGTACTCTTTCAGTAAAAGCGGTTTCACGGATTTATGCATTTGGCCCCCTCTTTGTCCCCCCATATTTGTTTACCACTGACCTCGCTCGCTGTTTTCGAAATCAAGACCAAAGCCATTCCAACTTTCTGAGGCCTTACCATATCGTCGACGATATCGAAGCTCAACCTTGAACGCCCATCCGATTTCCTTCCAAGATTTCTCAACTTTGAGAAGCAACGCTGGCGGACCGGCAACCGAGCTCCCTGTCCTATCCTGAAGAGTTGGTTACTTTGCATAGTCGCAGTACTGTCTGTGAGTTGATCTACCCTGGTAAGCTCACCAACATCCATCCACCAGGAGGTACTAACAGGGTCTAGATCATGCTAAGGCCCTGACGTCTTTGCCATCGGCCAAAACGGCCAAGTCCTAGCTCTTATTCCGAACTCTTACGCATATCTGCATACCTCCCTGTCTACAAGCTTTTGACGAAACACAGGTTTACTGTGTACGTTCTGAACGTTGTGGCCGGGTACACGATCGAATATGTCGATGGTGGATGGGCTATTGGATTGGAACAAGCCATCAAACCCGTCGACAAGGCTTCATCGGGAGAAAGAGAAGGAACATGGCGAAAGAGACCATAGCAGGCTGCTAAGGTGCTTTTGCAGCGGCTTGTAAATGTCGGATGGTTGTTGGGAGAATCATGAATGGTTAGTAAGTAATCGAATCCTGGAACAGTACAGTCATGAGTAACGCAAAACACCAGATGGTTTCTTACCAGAAGAAGATACAACGCCGGTCTTGTCTCTGGCTGGGCTCGTAGTTCTGGACGAATAACTATTCCAGAATGTACCAACCAGCTTGAGACAACGCTAAGACTTGAGTTGTATCCACCATCTTATTGTATAAGCATTAGGCTGTAATGCTTAAATTGGAATGAAAACTGTGTTCTTTATTATTGTGGAAGCACCTTGCCTTTGGGAGGGCAACACACAGCATACATAGTATCCACCATCTTCTCTTAGTGCTGAGTCCGCTTCAGACTTAATATGTGAGTTTCTAGAGATGTGAGTACGGCATTAATGACAGGTCGGCGGTAGAGGGAATAATATCAGCCTTGTTACTTTATAGTCTCGAGATAACTACCTACACTTGCTCTTAAAGTACTTACCGGTGTCAATTATCATCAAACCCGGTAATTAGTACTTTCCGCCAGTACCTTGACCCGGATGTCCAGTTGGTTCTTATGGTCTTATGCCGCTAGGTGGGTGACGTTCGGTAAGGCAGGTAAGGAAGCTCGATTATACTTAGGTACAGGTTTGGGAAGATTTAGTATCTTTTACTTGTTTTATAACAAAGTATTGTCATAAGATCTCAAAGCGTAATCTTACAGACTTAATATAGTTTAAGGATTATAGAGAGTTATAGTGCGCTGCATGTTTCGAACTCTATATTAGTATAGCCTAAATGGCGTTTTCGCTTGACATTGCAGAACTGTGTTCTTTATCATTGTGGAAGCACCTTGCCTTTGAGAGAGCTTCGAGCATGATACATGGTTTGATATTGCAGATTGCATGAAAGGGTTTTATTTACACTTCTATTCCACAGCGTTTGAAATACCTTTAATCTTGACTCATTTCCGCATTTATTCTTTCTTGCCCCCCTTCATATCTCGTCCTTCTCTCCTTTACATCTGCTCAAACTTCTAACAACACCACATCGCATCTATTACTCGTTTGCCAATCACATCTTCCCCCATCACGGTGTAAAAATCACACTTTGGCACTCTTTTCCTACTAGTCTAATAACTTCAAAGTTGATCAAGAGCTCTACGCCTCCCTCGACAACTTGTCCATCATGGAGCCAAACCAGCACCCACAAGATGCTACAGGAAGCCAGGGAGGCTCTCGCTACCTTGCCTCTCCATCCACAGGCGGCTCAGACCGGAGTACCCAGAGCTCGTCTGGCGATGCAGATCCATTGGTTCCCAGCAAACCGATTCGAACAGCCCAATACCGTGCCGCCTCTCCCTATCTTCGTCGCCTACCCCTCGAGAATTCATACGGGCTGTTTCCCCCCCGGCTGCAGAGCTGCATCACTCCAATCAGAAACAAAGCTGAAGAGATCTTGGACCGCCACGGAATCATGGATGACAATACAGATGTTGAGGTCGTCTATCGCCAAGATTCTGAACCCCCATCCGTTCGCATTGCCACCTTGTTCATCGTCGCTCAGTGGTGTCTAGACTCGTACAGGGTTTGGCCTATGGCCATCAAGGAGATGGTGGATTTCAACGATGACTGCCTGAAGAACGCTGGATATGAAGAGACTTTGCATATCGAGATGGCTGCTCCCGAGACGGACATGCCCAAGTATCTCGGTATAGCTCCCGAGATGCCAGGCCTAAAACCAGCTTGGCCAAAGCTCCAGGATGACATCTTTGAAATGCTAGAGACTTATGAAGCGACAAGATCACAGGTCACGACCATCATGCTCTTCACACTTGGGTTCAACCCCGACCCTGATCACAACCCTACTACCGTCTATATCGCTCTCGACGATACTTCCGACGAGACGCAGTGGGGTATCATCTCTAGCCACATCGAATCCTACCTTCGTGACCAGGGCTGGAGTGAGTTTGTTGTGCACATGGAGCACGAGGTGGTCGTCCCAGAATTTGACTGAACCTCCCCGTGGGCACTGACAAAATGATTCAGACAAAGGCCGAAGATAGCACCCATTTTCTTCCAGGGGGGTACCCGACCCTTGGGTGCTATATCGAGATCCGACTCAAAGGAGGTGCAGTTTACATGTACACCTCAAGACTTTAGGTCAAGGACGTCTATCATTAGGAAAACACTATCATAAGTCAACTCAACTTCTTAGGTACTAAGAATAAGACAGGTATCGTCCCTAAGGTTTTAGGCGATTTTGAGCCCCAGTAATAATGCCAGGCCCGCCGTGTTTTCCTTTATTCATATATGGATGGATTGATAATGACCTCTCTGCTCTGAACCCCCTGCTAGCGAGGCCAGAGCCTGCAAGCCTGTTTAAAGGTTCACGCAGTAGAAATGCGTGGTGAAAATTTCCTGAGATTAAACTACCCGTGGCTCTCTCAAAAGCAAGGCGCTTCCGCAATAATAAAAAACTTATCTTCCCTTATACATCTCATGCATCATGACCCATCACGTGCCCATCCAGTAACGTGCTTTGGTGATAAGCAAAGCCAAATACCGATCACGCCATGAACGTGTAAGCGAGATTCAATAAAAGCAAAATCGAGAGCTCCAGATCGTAAGATAAAATAAGAAGTAGAAAAAGAAAAAGAAAAAGGAAGAAAAAAAACCTTGCTTCTTCCTGGGCCGTTATGACCCAGTGGGTCGCCTGACTCATTCAGGCTAGCTGTCAAAAGATTGACTGACACAGAAGTCTTCTGGTTCAAATTCAGGGCAAATGTAGAGAGGAAAAAAGATCCGAAATGATGAGGAGATTCGTTCGAGCATGAGCATGGGCAGCAAACCGGGTAGGACATGCCTTGCATGTGTTTGATGGGTCAGGTGTCGTCTACTCGCCGATAGGATCGAGTCCCCCAGGTTTGACCAGGTTCGGTATCTTCGGTAAGCTAAGAAAGGTCAGGCTGCAGAAGACAGATGGGATCGACAGTAAGAGGCGCAGGGATGTTCCTCGAGATCATTTTGGTTCCTTGCTTGGGATTGAAACATGCCTAATGCGGTACCGGCGTCAACTAGGTTGTACTGTAGGACAGAGACTGTAAGGGCAGAGTGTTTCATATGAAATCACAACGTTTTGGAGTCTTGTCAGCTAGCACGAAAAGGATGAGAGCCGCAAGAATGGGACTTTGATGAAGCTGCTTCGAACAAAGTGGTGATGAACACAAGTGCAGGGTAGCTAACTGACAGCAAAATCTCGGCAACACGAGGGACAACTGACAGGATAAGAACCTGCATGCTCTTTGTGGTGCGTGGGGCATGGGGACAATGGACAAGGAAGTATGGTAGTCTGGCTGGCTTGTTTTGCGCAGTCCAGCGCATCTTGGTGATAGAATGACAAATGTGCGGTCAAGCTGGGAGGATCCACGCCGCCGCCCACGGGTTGTGGGAGCCATGGAAGCTTTCCCTAGAAGTTTCTGGCGCTTATCCCGCGGTACTCGGGAGATTCCACTCGCACCCGCTCCATCCTCGAGGTGCCCGCGGCCGGCACCGCGCTCAAGAGCCCAAGTCGGCCACGCCTGCCAGGTTCCAGGCTTCGCTGACTTCCCCACAGCGGGCGGCGTGGATCCCCTGGAACATGCCAAAACACGCTGCCGGCAAAGCCGCCCCACCGCTACTACGCAAGGTACCGGGGTACCTGTTTCCGTGCCTCATTGATACAGGGACTTGGGCCGCGCTTTCCATCGTTAAATCGAAACCTGCGACGACAGAAAAGGTGCGTGCGACATGCAACTTCCTCACTCTGGAAATGGTAGAAACGAGGCTGCTGGGACCCCCGGGCCCCGACGGGAGGGCTCAGCCTCACTCACGATCCCTCTTGTCTCATGTCTTATCCGTTGCGTGACACAGACGTCTTTGCACTTTTGCCCCCATCTCCCTAAATCTTTACCAACAAACCTGGTGTCCGTCCATTGTCGCCAGCAGCCGCCACCGAGCAAGCTTCATTGTGTTTTTGCTCTGTTGAGCCCATCACACGTGTCAAGCCTACTTCTGCCTATCTTTGCGCTCTTCCATCAGAGTTGAGCACATCAAATGGACCAGTTCCCCGATCTCCCACCCACGCCGGCTCCCGATCCCCCCGTGGAACCGACGGACCAGATTTTTCGCACAATTCAGTGGAACGACAAAAAACTCGACAAAGATGAAGATCATGATGAATCTAAAAGGTGGGTTCGCGTTGGCCGCTTCTATCTGCTTGTAAGAAAATATCTGACATCGATACGAGCACCCTCGCCATCCAAGGTCCGGAAAAGGTTGCCCGATGGATGACCGAACGAATAGAGTACGTCCAGTTCTCACAACATTTTGTTTCTCTGTCTGACGATTCCACAGAACTTTCTACTGCGAGATATTGCCGAGTATCCCCAACTCCATATATCCTATTGACAACTCTGGCAACTTCATGCACATTTATCCTTTGTCGAAGCCCCATCCCGAGACCTTGCCTAGCCCCATAACCCCAGGTAGAGCTTCTCCAGTGCACTTAGAGCCCAAGTCGACACTCGCACCCAAGGATGAATACACTAGCAATCTTGATCGCGAGAAAAGGTTTCATGAATTACTTGCCAAGGCTGGAGGGCGGCCTTGGTATCCCATTGAGTGTCTTGAAGAAGTTTCCAACAACCCAAGCGCGCATCATGACCTTTTACGATATTGGAAAGGAGAATCCCCTGAGTCAAAATCGGATGATTGGAAAGTGTTTGAACGACAATGGGAAAGGTGGAACAAGTTTCGTTATTTCCAAGTGAAAGCGAGGACTCCGATGCCAGACTTTGCACAATATCTTGCCCGGTGCCAGGACGTCCTTTCCAAGCATTTCTTACCGCCATTTCACCTCGAAAACGACCCATCAGACCAAGACGAATTATCGCAGTGGCTCGAGTATCTATGTTTTGAAGACGCCGAGTACAAAAAGTACTCATGGTACACGCGGTATCACAGACAGTACAGAGAAGCCTGGAAGAAACTTGTCGATTCCAAGACCCTGAAACAAGACGAAACTTGCGATTACGTCGAGAGTGCTGAGTGCTTAGCCACTTGCGAAAACGAGAGAGCAAAATTGATGCAAGCGGTTGAAGCTGCAAGGTCGAACGTTTTGCTGGCAGAGAGGGACCTGCTCGACCCAACCGTGAGGGGACCGACGGCGCAAAGGAAATTATTCGAGTCCCAAGCCGAACTGGACTCGGCAATAAATGCATACGATGGCTTCAAACGCCGAAAAAACGCAATCGACGACTTCAGAGAAGCTACAGCGGCCTACAGGGAAGCCAGACGTGGAGCAAGGCGCCACAGAATACTGTTGCGGTGGGCACGCGAGCAGGTACCGTTGATTGAGAAAGAGTCAGGGTTACCGGCATCGACTAAGGATCGACCGAGCTCCGACAACAAGAAGCTTGTAGGAAGTGACAGCGACTGGAGTGAAGAAGAGGAATATACCCGCGATCTTGACTCTTCATTGTTGTCAAACCGACTGCAAATGCCCTACCGAGACCGCAAAAAGCGCGCGCACAGCCATGATGACTCGAATGAGGATTCTGTCAACACTCCTCCAAAGCGTACGAGGCATGAAGATCACGAAGAATCAGCTCAGAACACAGTTTGACATGAATTAGGCGGTCATCTTAATCACTGTGCGATATAACACCCAGCTCAAGGTCGCATTCACCGATAAAGGGTATCAGATGTTGGATCATGTTTGGAGTACGGAGAACAGGAGCAGAGAAGGGCGAAAAGGAGAATGGGAGAAAAACTATTTGAGATACCTCGGTTCTAGCCTTACCAATAGATAAGCGTCTGTCGTTTCCTATCTTGCCTACTTTTCTCTGCGGTTGCCTATCTGCACTCACTTCACCAAGCACACGTTGATGATGTGCTCTCATGAGCTATTTGCCCTTTCTGGTTTGGTATGGCGACCCCATCCTCAACCCTAACCCACGAGCCACGGGGAGTTGGCGCCACACTGCCTCAGGTCTGCAAATTAGCCACATTCACAGCAGAAAACCCCTGCTCGCCCTGCTCGAGTTCCCACTTGGTAGCCGCGCCTGCACAAACCATGGCACCTTCCCCCGCGACCCCTGTCGCTGCAACAGCTCTCCTCCTTTGACGCCATCACCACCGCCGACCATTCCCCTCGGTTTCTCCCTTGTGCCCACCAGATTCTCTCTCCTCTCTTTCTGTAGCTGTAGCCACATATCTCGTTTACATCCTCTGAAACCTCTTGAGAATCGCCTTTACAAAGTGCTACAGATGGCCTGACCGAGAGAGAAGATGGCCAACCCCTCCCCCCTTCGTCGGGGCTCCTCCACAGGCCATCTTCCACAACCTCCACACGCTCCCACGCTTTCGCACTCGGCGACAGCTCCGACGATAGCTCCCTCGAGCTCCGACGCCCCAGTGCATCCTACTCTCCTCCAGCCCCGCGTCGCTGTCGTCCTCAACGTGCCCACGCCATGGCATCCGTGGCTGTTCGCCTTGCGGCTGGTTTCCATCCTGCCAGCGCTCTGGTGGGGTCTGCCCTCGGCGCTCCAGCTCCTGATACGTGTCTTGCCCGGTCCGGAGCTCGTTGTGGTCGTACCGTCGGCGGCGGGAGGAACCAAGGGGTTAAGCGTTGAGGCGGATGCGCGATACGCCCTCACAGAGACGGGCCTTGGGACCATATGGGTTCGTACATGCGCCGCGAAGCTTGCTTTGCATTGAACAGACAAGAGAAGCTTCAAAAAGAGCTGTGCTGATTGCGTGTGCGGTTCTAGTGTTTTGCCTCGGGATATTTGTCGTTTTTCTTTACAGACTGTCTGATGTCGCGATGGTACGTTTTCTCCTCTGCGGCCCTTGTCTTTGCGAAAGCAGACCTAAACTGACAAACTCGCAGGCTCATCAACTATACTCCCCAAGCTACAATGGTCCGACTCCTCACCATAAACGCCTGCAATGCCTACCTCACTGCCGGCGTCCTCTCCTTCGTAGGCGGCTTCCAAGACCCCCGGCTCCTCCTCCCAGGCTGGATCGGCATAGCCACCGTACGTCCCCCTCACCTTGTCCTTCACCTTGACCGCAACAAAAGATGCCCGGCCACTAACACGGCCCAGACCCTGACCGTAATGTACCACATCACCCACCAAAAGATCAACATCCGCAAGGAGACGTCGACGTCCATCAACGTCTTCTCCATCGCCAGTTTCTTTAGCATGGTGACGCTGCTGGCGCATATGCACCTGTACACTCCCGACTATCCCCAGGTACCCCTCATCTCGTCCGGACGGCGCGCCTGGGACGAGGCATCACGCGTTGTTGCGCAGGTTCGCGGGAGTATCGAGCAGCATGACGACTTGTGACCAGAAAACCTGTATTCTGCCAAAACTGTATCACCCCGCAAGCCACAATGGCTGCCCCTCGCTGACCGCAAGGTGTTGATTGAATCACTGGAAACATGTGAACGGCCCGTGTCATTTTCCCTCTTACGGCCGTTGACCGAGAACCATTTCTGTATTTGTTCGAAGCTTGATATCCCCCCCGTCATGGGGCTGTTCCTGTACCCTTGATTTTTACCTGTTTTTGTTTCTACCAGCTCTGTTAACCCCAGTGAGTTATTTGTACCGATGTAGCTTTTTTTTTAACAGCACTTTTGGTATTGTACCTATTTAGGAGTTAGTTAAGGGGTCTATATGTCGGGAGCATCCCTCGCAATTCAAAATCAAGCAGTTTCACAGCCATCGAGTGCACATCAAGATTCAGAATCGACATTGTATTTGTCTGAGACTACTGCGGGGCTTGCCCGGGTAGGATATTGACCAACAAGCGACCGACAAGCCATGCTGATATGCATATGCTTTGCCCGTAGCCTCGTCCTCTGCACATGAGCTGGGTAGATGCCGTGAACAACAGCCTACCTGATACAGAACGTGTGCAGCGAATAAATACTCTTCCAAAAAAAGCCACCAGAGACCACTTGCCCTGGTGGATGCCCGTCGTCCTAGAGTAATCGGAGCCGAGCCTCGGGGTGCCCAATGCAAGGGGACACAACCGGATGTGGCATAAGCCGGAGGCCATGCTTCCCTGTCCCTCTACGTCAAGACGCCCGTGAACGGCGACTGACAGGACGACGGGGCATGCAAAGCTTTAGAAGCCGTGGACCTTGATGGTCTTGGCATCTAGCTGGAGGCCTTCCTTGTCGACAAGAAATTCCTGAACATCTTTGCGCTGATCTCCCTGGAGCTGGATCACCTCTCCCATCTCGGAGTCGTTGACGATGGTGCCATTGCAGGCTGGTACATGTTAGGAAGCTGCTGGCAAACGTGGGCGGCAGAGCACATACCGAACTTCTTCTTAATGACCTTGAGAATCTTCTTTTGGTCAAATTTCTTCGGGAGACCCTGGACAGTCGTCAGAGTCTTGCGTCCATTACGCTCTATCGATATGTTAGCATTGTACGAGGTGACGTTATTGATGCGACGATGCACATGAATCTCACGACCACAAGGCAAGCTCACGTGAGGTTGGAGTGTGAAGCGATTCTCAATGCGACAGTGGCTGTAGGTGGCTTGACGATGGAAGGTAACTTACGCTGAATGCGTATATGGATGTAATTCTGCGTCTGCTTGGTTTCTCCGGTGTCCTCGTCGGCTTCGGCGAAGGGGTCTATGGAGGAGTGAGTCAGCTTGATGTTTATTGATGATTGTTCAGATCAAAATGACATGTGGATTTAGGCGGGGGCCCAAGCGTGTGGCTTGGCAGCGAGTGATGCAGGTACACGATGATGAGAGGCAGCAGTTTGGGGGTTCTGGGGATGGATCAAGGTGATCCGCGGAGGCGAGACGTGAGGTCGGCAGGGGAAAGAGGATCGAAATATGGGAACAAGGCGATGAAAACATACCGTAGGTCTTGAGATTTTCGATGGACATAAACTCGGAGGTAGCGGGGTGACCTTGGGAAATGGGTTTTGTGATGGGTAAAGGGTTTTTTCAGCGACCGCTGGCTAAGATAGCGCCTCGCTGGGTGAGTGCCGAAAGTTGTACGGATACGGGTACACCGAAGGGTAGGCTCAGAGGGCGAGCTAGTTGTAAGGCTGCGGGAATGAGTAGATGTCTTGCGACGAGGTTTGCGATGCGCAAAGTCTGGGGGAGTTGCGGGTATTTGTGTTGGTGACGTTGAAGGAGAAGAAAGAGTTTCGAGAAGGGGAGGGGCAAAGATGAGTAAGTGGGCTTTAGGCCTTGGTGGGAGGCGGGAGGGCAGCACGGGAGAGGAGGAGTTGGCCTGAATACTGAGGCCTCAAGCCTTTGGCTGGATGAATTCGGCGGCAGTCCACAGCGATCCATGGCCCATGAGAGTTCCACCAAAAGCAGCAGCCAAGGACCATCAAGCGTAGCCAACCCAGCACAGCACAGCCCGAGACAGTGGTTGGATTCTACTTTTGCTTCCAGGGACAACGGCAGAACATGGGCTCTGCCAGAGCTGGACAATTCCAGCCCAGCCCAGCCATGCCCAGCCCCCGGTATAGCCTGTCGGTTCATGTCAATCAAATCAAGATGTTGACATGCCGGAGACATCCTTGGAAATGCACTGCCCCCGGGGCGCATCATCAGCCTGCAATCAGATAATGACTGCTAACGGGGCATTCTCAGCCGCCGGATGCGCAAAGACAACGACGTTCCATCTCCAGCTTCTCGCCCGTAGTCGAGCCCAGGGCTTCCATGTATCGTATTGTACGAAACTCCACTGAAAATCGCATTGGTTCCGATGCGAGTCACCACCACCGCCTCAGCCCTCGCCTGTGACGCACAGGGCTGTATCCCAGGGGCCCAGTCTTCGGGTCAAGGTCCAACTCCGCGACGAGAGCGTCTGACTGTTGCCACAAGCCACCTCTACACACGACCAATCCGAAGAAGCAAGTTGCGTGAAAACAGTCATTTCCAACGCAATCGTCGTTGCAGAGCCTCTGAGCCTGACCCAAGAAGAGTCGCCACCTGACCGACTCAGCCGTTCTCTGCAACTTCCTGCGAGCAAACAAGCCATCGTCACAGTCATACTTGGGAAGACAGACTCTTGTCCCAGGGCTTTGGTTTCGACTAGGTTCAACCAGCGTTGCAACTTCGTCATTCTCGGCGGTTTCTTTACCCTGTTCAATTCTTATCCCGGGTGAACCTGGTTCAAGATCCTGGATCCGAACCGTTACCATCCCCCCCCCCCCTTGTTCCCGGAGCCGAACTTACGGCGGGTTTGTTTGGAGACCGGCCATCTTTGTCTAGTTGGACGGATAGAGCCTAAGATTTGCCGCGGGTAAATTGCCCTTCTCCTTAGGCTCCCATCCGTCTTGGGACGAATTACGGATACACAGTTGGTACCTGGTACTATCTCAACCTTCGCAACCCAAAAGTCTCACCACTTTTCGCCCTGCACACAGCTCGTCCCGCCTCGCCCGGTCTTGCCGGAACCAACCCCAATTTCCTCCTCGAATCAAGATGGAGAACCAACAGAAATTGCCCTTTGAACCAGAGGAGCTCCCGCCGGGATCGCCACCCGCGCTCCGCGATCTTAGCGGCCACCATGTTTGGACACCCATGTGCCGTCACCTATGTACCTTTGAGACCAAACACTTTGACAAGATTATGCTGAATCTGGTCAAGAACCCCAATCTCAACTCCAAATGGCTTTTCCGTGCAGATGTTCTCTACAATGGCAATGGTCAGGACTCTGAAAACGAGTCTTCAGGTTTCGTCAAGGGTTACTCTTCTGTTCAAGGCTTTCACGACTTGACACATCAAAGGACCATAGTCCGCAAACTGATACCTCGAAACACACTTCGAGACGATCCTCTTGATCAAACATGCTCGTTTTACAAGTCCTCTTCTAGTCTGGAGAGTCAAGACTCTTCTCATAACGAAGCCGTCCCGATAAGATCTCTTGTCGTCTATACACCCCATGCCACCTCGATCAAAGACCTACCCTTTTATCACCCCAAGGTCAAGGGGATAGGCCAGCTACACGAGTGGGATCCGGCTACAAATTCTGGCACAATCTCCATACACTTTCTGCATTATGCTGGTGAGGCCGATGTCGATGTTGATGAAGCCGATCGAGTGAAGCTGGGAAGAATCGCCTATCATCTTCTTCAGACCGTCCACAAGCATGGGCAGGGCACGGCCGCTGGCTACGTCAAAAGGGTGAACCACGATGTCGTCGTCCCTCAAGAAAAGTTTCAGGACCGATACTCTGAGCTCAAGAACAAGTACGCAAGGACGCTTGTTAATTCTTGGCTTGAAACCACAGATCCCTCCAAACATGTTTTTGAGGATCTAGGTATTGCGTCATTTCTCATTGAGTTGTGGAAAGATCTTTACAAGGACAAAGAGTTCCCTGGATTTGTGGATATCGGCTGCGGGAACGGACTGTTGGTCCATATCCTACGAGAAGAAGGTTACTCTGGCTGGGGATTTGACGCCCGAGAACGTAGATCGTGGGCTCAGTACAATGGTTTATCGTCAGCATCGCCGTCGGGAAAATCTCTTCAGAAACTGCTCTTGCTTCCCAGTGTTATTCCAAGGTACACTGCCGACGAAGGAGAGAATACTGTTGATGGCGGTGACACCCACAACGGCATCTTTCCTAGGGACACGTTCATCATCTCCAACCACGCCGACGAGCTCACTCCCTGGACCCCCATCCTCGCCGCCATCTCTCAATGCCCCTTTATCATGATCCCCTGCTGCAGCCACAACCTCACCGGCGACAGGTGGCGAGCACCCGCACCGCGGGATAAGACAAAGCCAAAGTCGATGTTTGCGTCGCTGGTCGACTGGGCTACACAGATTGCAGAGGATTGCGGGTGGGAGGTTGAGACGGAGATGTTGAGGATTCCGAGTACGAGGAACACGGGTTTGGTGGGACGAAGAAGGACCAAGAAGCCTGAAGAGGTGGACATAGCTGCAGTGCTGCAAAAGTACGGCGGAGTCAAGGGCTACTACAGCAATGTTGCCAAGCTGCTCAAGTCGGCTCCCAGAGGCCACTGATCTGTTACCTTGGGATGCATCAAGGACGTCCCTGCGCCAAACTCAGGGAACAGACGTGACGAGGAATAGTTGTCAATTGGCCGGGATTGGCTGATTGGAGACGCTGAGAAGCTGGCTTGGAAAGAGACAAGCTTTGGATGTAACCTCTCCTTCACCTGTGTGAACTGCAAGCCGGTCAATCTTGATGCGAAGCTATGAGGCTCCAGTATACTTACGAGCCAGGGGCCTTGGACGCCAACCGTTTCTCCTGGCCTCTGAGTCGCCAATGGCGGCCTTGAGCAACAAGAAAAAGGGTCGCGGCAGATCATCACCAGCCTCAGAATTGACCAGTCTTTGCTTGTTCTCTCTTTCTCATGCGAAATCTCTTGTCACATTCTCTAATCGACCTAACCCCATCCAGCCGGGAATGTGATGGTTCTGTTTGCTCGTGCATGGATGCTGCAGCCACGTTTTGATCCGGAGTCTTCTGCGACATCCGAACTGGCTGAGTAGCCACCAACATTAACGACGCGGCGTCCCATTGATCCAAGTATCATACGAGAGAGCAAGTACAGGGCTTTTTGGGGAACCAGTACAAACAGCATAATGTGATTTGTCATTTCGGGGAGTCAATCTCTTGATACAGTGTTCAGCTTGGCGTCAACTCGGCTTGAACTATGCATTGAATGTTTGCAATCAGCCGTTTCCCCTCATCTTGATCAAGTTGAAAACGACCCTTCGTTAAACCAAGCCCCTGTTGAACGGCTTCTTGCAGCTTACCTGGACGGATCAGCGTTGATGCATAATCTGCCCCAGCGCCAAGGAGAGCAAACAAACTTGAGACGCCCAGGACGCCCCCATTTCCAAGATGATGGGTCATGGACATGGGCGGCTGCTGTTTGCTTACGGGGCCGTTTCCTTGACCGGGTTGGAGGCCCATGGGCTGCGTGGCTTTGACCCAGAGCCCGGGGTCTGCAAGAAGCAAACGATGGACTAATGCAATGCATGGCGTCAGTCGTGATAAGACAACTTGAGCCTGGATTACCTGGTTGATATCTTGCGGACTTGAGGTTCTCAGATTACCCGGCGTTTGGCGGCTTATGCATCGTCAATATTCATGGACTTTGGAAGCAAACCACAGGAAACTTCCCCTTCGGGCCACGCCATCGACACTTTTACCGTCAAGTTTGTGTTGCACAGAT
This sequence comes from Fusarium cicatricum, assembly GCA_021730345.1. Lineage (NCBI taxonomy): Eukaryota > Fungi > Ascomycota > Sordariomycetes > Hypocreales > Nectriaceae > Fusarium > Fusarium cicatricum. The sequence continues at coordinate 17,325 of JAJODA010000830.1, read as the reverse complement.
TTATTGTCGTTGAAGAGAGGAACATACAAAAGGCATCGCGTCCGTTCACTCACCTCCTTCTCGAGCGTAGTGTTACATAGCATACTACGAGAAAGCTCAGTCTCTGTTGTCTTGTTTGCTTCAAGCATTCCCTCGGCTACCCACCCTTTATCTCGTTTCACGGTGCGTCCCGAGACCATGGAACGGGAAGCTTGGTACGCCATCTTTCGCTTTGACGAGGAGATCAAGGCTCTGCAGTCAGAAGCTATCATTGAGGTCCTCACCTTAAGTCCTGGAGAGAAGCAGTCGAGACTTGGGTCGTATGGCTTGACATCGCCTTGTCGGGCGCTCAGCAATGCTGTGCTGAAAGGAATGGTATGTTTGGCCTCTTCTGCCTTATACAAACTTTCTAACTACCAGCTGCAGAATGCGCCCTTGGGGAACTGGGCATCGAGCTGCGGCCTCGTCATCAAAGACCTCGAGAAACCCTTTCTTCGGCCCGAGGCCTTTCGACTCCAGCAGGGCTGCGCGCTCTGGCCGACCCAAGATCACACAGCGCTTCTGATGCCGTTGAGCAATGGCAAAGCTCGGGTTGATCTGCTGCCTCGTGGGAGCAACAGTGTGATCCCCATGGACTGGGATCCAGGGATGGTTATCCACTTGAACGAGATGGGCCTGCGGTTGAGGGGAAGTGGGAGTGTGAGGTTCATCTACATCCTTTTCCGTACTGCACCGTGTCAAGAGTATCGTTGTTGGTGAATTGCGGATGCTTTGCTTTTGGAGTCTTGCTTGGCTGGATTCTTGTTGTTTTATTTGCATCGGGTTTTATCTTGGAAAGCTATCAACTGTCGCTAATGCTGAACACACACGCTGAATCTTGAAACTCATGTCTATCTTGGTCATCATCATGATTCCTGTCAAGCTCCATCCTCGTTTTCGTCGTCATCATCCTCGTCAAACTCCATCACGTCAATCATATCGACATCGATGTGCTCTGGCAGCTCATCCCCACCGGGACGCAAGATCCGACAAATGTCCTGATACCTATCAACACTCATCAGCCACGAGCAAAACGCAGAGGGGTTCTGGACAGACCCTACTCCCACTTGGAGTGCCGGCCGCCAAGCAGGTCATATACCAGAGCAGGGATCTCGAGACACTCGGAGTGGAGGGGAGTGGTCGGGCGATATGTCGATGGGATGCGGCTCTTGATGAAGGAGGAGCAAGCAGGAGTGCAACGCTGGAAGAGCTCGAGACAACCTTGGGCTACAGCGATATCAGCAACCGAGTACAAGGCCTAGGTTCGTTCGAGCTCACCGTGTAGAGGGATCTCGTTAGCACGGCAGCCAACTACCCTCGCATACTCCCCCAATATGCTTATCCCCGTAACAGCCCCCTCCCGGACTCTATCCAGCATGTCCTCTGTGAGCTCATCTTCCATAACACCACACTGCCTCACACATGCTTTCAGCCCCTCAAGCACCGTCTCCCTTGGACATCCATCCACGAGCGCAACATGGCACGCCGCGACAAAGATGAGGGAGAAGAGGGATGCCAGAGGCGGGTTGTTGCACGCCCGAGCGAGGTGCCAGGTGCACTCGGCAAACAAATGTGACCAGTTCAGATGAGCCTGGAAGCCGGGGTAGAGGAACGGTATCCTCAGGCGGTGACAGAGGGAGCGGACGTCGGTGTTTGTGGACAGGTATCGGGACCAAGCGGCGTCGTCTTGGGGGATCTGGGAGAGGAAGTGGACGGCACGAGGATGCCAGGAAGCTTTGTCTTGGTCGCCATCTTCTGACTCTTGGTCGTAGTCTTCAGAGTCATCTGAGTCCTCGTACGGATAAGCTTCCGGGTCAGTGCCGAAGGTGGGGCCGTCGCCGGAGGCCGTGACTTTCGGAGGTGAGTCGGGAACGATGCCGGGGCCGAGGTGGGGATACTCGAAGACAAAGCGGAGCTGGGCCCGGGGCATTATTTCTGTAGTTCAACCGAGAGGCGTAGAGGTGATCAAGGGGGGAGGGAGAGCGAGGGTTGGTTACTCAAGATTGTATCCGAGGCAATAGAGCAAGATCATCGAGAGATTCTTGGTGTGAAAGATGGCCGACTTTAAACAGGTAGCACAAAACCAAGGAATCGAGTCTTTGGATCATCGATGTCTACAATAGACCAATCCTAAAGGACACGGCCCATCTTGCATCACTCTCATCTCCCACTGTCCAAAGCATTGGCCCCCCTTCTTGATATGTACAGCTTGATACCTAGCAAACAAAAAGCCGACCCTACATATATCTGCAGACTCTTGTTTCGAGTTTTCAGCTGGGAAACGTCCACCGCGGCGGCCGGCACTTTTCCCCTCTGACGGGAACTGGCATGAGGCTTGCTGTCGACGGCCCAAAACGCGTCCTTGTCAGCGACGCCACTTGTTAGTAGATGAGCCAAGTTTCTCCCACCAACTGCCAAGAGAGTTGTGCGGATCGTCTTGTACGGACGGGGATCAAGGGGCGGAAGACCGTTTTTTTTTTTGCGCCACCGCAATATAAACAGGTTTGCTTTTTCCTACAAGGGAGGGACAAACACAAGCCATGCGAGGAAGACACACGCATTGATTCAGAAATCCCCCCCTCACGGCCGAGAGAGAATCCTGGATTTTGCAAGGTGCAGGACGCTAATCAGGGGGGTAGATGCCGACGGCACGAGCTTTGGGCGCTTGCAAGTGAATGAAAGAGCGTGTCGAGGTTTCTGGAGGCTTACGACGTAGTAACTAACTGTGACCTCCTTTATGCTGCATCGTCGACCTCAACCCATGTTCTCTGGACGGGGACGGCACACTCCGCGCTTGAAGGATTGTGCAGTAGCAGTTGTGTTACAATGAATGCGGCCTTTCCCTCTATAAAATGTTGAGCTTTCCGTTGTTATGATTGTCGAGTCTGTCTATCTGAAACGCTCAGTCTGTTGAGCCAGCTCTGGCACACGAGTCAAACTATCAATGTATGATCGTGTCCTTCTCCATCAACCCTCCGTATCTCACCTTGATGCGTAAATCACACAGAGAGACGTATCAAGTCCATTCAAGCACAAACTTGGCCAAGATGTCGAGATCGAGATTTGTGCATTCGGGTGAGCGTGAATGCGGATGTGCTAATCAAGGTCTTTCTGCATTTCTTTGTCTGGCCAAGTCCTATGTCTCACCCGCAAAGCAAACGGGTGTTTGCAGCCAAGCCCTGTTGTACGAGGCCTCACAACGTGGAAACAAGGCTACTGCGAGTCTGGCCGGCCGCTCGTGCATATATACAAGCACGCTATCGAGACCGGTGAGACGGGAGACTGCAGCATACGTGTGGGGGAAAAAGTGCGTCTGAGCCTTGGCCGAGAAAGATCTGACAGATCAGTTATGCTGCAGACCAGGATGTGGCATTGACTTCATGATATGATGCCCCTAAGACACCGTTACGAGAGAACGAAACTCACAAGCCCATGCAGGTTCACGACTCTTCAATCTGGATTAGAAACTCGAGTTTGTCGAACAAGACCAGGATGTCTCTGTTTTGAGTATATACTAATAGCCTGCTTTGGTTTGCAAGCCATGGTTGTACCTCTACCACCCAGAGCCTTTCTTCCTGTACCGTCCTCATACCCGCCAACGAGTGCTGGTTCCCCGGTAACCGGACTTTCCCAAGCAGTACAACTTCATGTCAACCTCTCGTGTCTCCCTTTGTTGCATAAATAGTCTGCTGGTTCTTCGTCACCAGTTGAAAGTTGTCGTCCTCTTGTCACCATGTCCTTAATCTTATATCAGCCAAGTGTCAGATAACAGCAGCAGCAGCAGCAGACTCACCTTGAAAAGACAAAGCCCAGAGGACAAGCCAACTCCCCAGCCCCTCGACGGATTTCAAGTCTTGTTTCCTTCTTTCTCTCCAGCCTTGTCACCATCCTTGGCCTCGCTCATCTTGGCCTCATGCTCTTTCATGGTCGCCGCCTTGACAGAAGCCGCCCCTTGAACAAGCTTGGGTCCCGAGGCAAACATGCTCTCCCTCTTCTTCTTGGCCATCATACCCGCTCTAGTGAGCTGATCGATCGTCTTCTGGTCCGTGAGGGTCTTGGTCATGCGTCGGATACCCTCCTGGGTCGCCTCGTCCATGACGATTTGCTTCGAGTCCATGATTGCTTGTCGTTTCGTGGTGAGAGATTGCAGCGTGGTAAAGGTTGGATAAGTAATTCGATCCGGTCTCTTCTTTGGAAATCTCTTTTATCGACTCAGAAGATCTGCAATGACCAAGGCGGCGTTTCGACAATACAGTCAAACGTCTCATCGAGAATGCTGGGGAGAAGTGACCATCAACCAAGCGTTTGCGGTTCAACATATAAGACAGAATATTAGTCTCGCAATGTATAAGAACGCAGTGTTGGCTCAATTACAAATGAAACGGGTCTTCTGCTTTTTCGGGTTGTCCCTTCTTTGCTGTTTGGGTGGGCAAAAACAGCCCATCATCGAGGCCAAGTGCAGAGAGCGAGCGAACAAGACCAGAGGGAGTTTAAGATCAAGTACTACAGGGTCCAATCTTTGGTGGAAGAAAGGCTTGACGGCGTGAAACCTGCGGAAATGCCCATTCGTTGTGGCGTGTCTTTTCATGGCACAAGAAAGATGGAAATAGAAAACCAAGATCATGTTGATAAGAGCGAGCTTAGACTGTGTGCTATTAGATGTGTTCATTCGTTTCAGACAGCCGAGATGAACCTAAGACGTATTTCTTTGGCTTGAATCGCGGTGAAACCTATGCATGGTAGTATAATTGATGCTTCCCGCATCATGATACTCGTGTCAAGATGGTATCCTTTCCACGCTATTTGATAAGGGAAGGGACCTTGATCAAACATGAGAACCTAGCAAGAGAACTGGAAAGAATGGCGAGGTTGTTGCATCATATTGACGTTCCTCAAGAGTAGTTGCAGTCTCCCCAAGACACTCAAGTGCAGCGTTACACATCTGCCTGTCTTCAAAATGATTCAATAAACTATCTATATGTCGTTGGTCAATCTCCAGCTTTGCAACCATCTAGTTTCCCGGCCATCCGTATCATCCAGGCTTATTCTATACTCTTGGGTGTCGTCATGTCGCATCTCAATATACTGAAAAGAACATGGCCCACCTCGCCTGACCCGGCAGAGAGATAGGAACATGCGTGTATTTACAAAGATTGTATACTTCCAAATCCTTAAGCCGATATTTGCATGCTGGGAAACCCTGGGAAAACGCCACGGCCGCAATAAGAATCCCAAGCCGTATGAATAAAAGTTCAGTCGAGAAAAGGGGTCAATATGCTAAACGCATCGCTAAACGCATTGGGTGTTGATTATTGCTTGGACTTTGCCTCAGCTTCTTCTTGGTCCTTCGTAAACTCGTTCTTTTCTCGGATCGTGTCGTTCACTTTCGTACTGCTGTCCGTAAACTCAGGGCCTAGCGTCGTCGTTTGCTCTGCCCAGCTGACAGTTCTCCTCCTCCTTTTGGGTGTATCGACAATCTCCTCAATCTTGTCCTGCGCGATCGCTTCTTTGTCCTCTGGGTTCATGGCGTTGGTGCTCACTCGAGGAAACTCTGCTGACTCCCTGGTTGGTGTCATCGGCGGCCGGCCGCCTGAGTACCTCTTTGACTGCACCCGTAGAGAGCTGCTTCGCATTCGACTCATTCGAGCCTGATCGCCTCGACTCATCTCAGAATCCCACTCAGCAAGATCTTTGGAACTCCATGAGGCGCGATGGGTGCGTCCGGGGCGAGGTAGGCTGCTAGCCGAGTATGGAGACCCGGCACTATTTGCTCGATTGCGTCGGTTGAGTGGGTGCATTGGGTGTGCCGGAAAATCAACTCCTGGCCCCCCGAGAGGCGGGAAAGGAATTCTGTCCTCAACCTTGGGTGCACGTCGCACGCTGCTGACTCTGAAGGTGGACTGGGGAGGCTCAGGGGCTTTCTCGGGCTCCTTGGGCTGGGGAGGTAGATCTGCTGCCCGAGCTTCAATGTGCTCATAGTAGCGGATGCGCACTGGATCGAGTTGCTCCAAAAATTCCTCGCGATTGCGTGACAAGGACATCCACGTCGAAACCATGCCCAGGATAACCAAGACCAGAACCGCAACAGCAAGGAAGCCCTGGACAACAATAATTATGATGCCAAGAACAGTGGCACCAATGCGATTGAGATTGAAGGAAGGCAGCAGAGCAATGGAGAGGCCAGTGGTGACGATCTTGGAGATTGAGAGCAACCAGATTGCCACCGTAGTGTTGCGTGCGCCCTCAAAAGGCTTCAGCTTAACAACGGCGACAAAGGCAAGGATCTCAAAGACGAACAGTCCATAGACCTGAGCCAAAGCGTTCGCCCGACCTCCGCCGATAAAGCAGGCTCGAATAAACTGGTATGCAAGGTAAGCGGCAAAGAACCACCACCGCGTCAGTCGATATCGACCCGACAACCATCCAAAACGCTTAACAAAGGCCGCGTCTTGGTGTGGGTTCGGTCGGTTAGGGTCGTTGTCAGTGAACTTGACGCGTTTAACGGGCAAGCTGCCATAGAGCCGAGGCTTCTGCGTCTGCTCCTCCTCTCCAATGGAGCTCTCGAGTGTTGCTGCAACAAAAGGGACTTTCTTGAAAAGCTTCCCTTGCTCGAAGCGAAGGGAGTCAGAAACCACCTCGTGCTTGCCTCCGCTCAGTCTAGACATGCACGCATACGCTGCAAGGCCAGCAACCCCTAGAAACATGATAAAGATGATTGCGGCAATAGCTGTCGGGCCTGCAGCGGCGTTTAGAGAAAACTGGAACGTGGCCAGTGTCATCATCGCGAAGAAGGCAATAAAGAGCGCTCGGAGCAAGCCTGTGATCATGTATCCAACCCAGTGAGAACGGAAAAAGTCGAAGCCGTCCGTCTTTATCCATTTGAACTTGGCGCATAATTCGAGGGTGAGTTTGATCGCCGCCACGAACAAGACAACACCTCCTAGTGCAACGAGAAGCCAGATAAGTCCAACAATAAAAGCATCTTTCTGGGGCACGCTGGCACGGGACAGCGTGCCAGCAAAGCCGTTGTAGTCACCGGGAAGTGGCATTCCTGGGTTTTGAGGCCCCCCTGCCCAGTCGTAGTCATACGGATCGCTCGCATTGAACTCGTTGCGTCGAGCAAACGAATGGAGGACATTGCTCATCTGCACTGTTGTCCGACTCTTTAGGTTCATCAGGGATCTCCCATAAATCTGCTGGGTTAGTCCACCTTCGTTGTTGATGACGGATGGTCCAGCCGAGCCAACCTGGCTAGCGTTCCCAGACACGCCGGTGAAGGTGCTGATGGCGTGAATCATGTTGTCGCTCCCAAACATGCCAGCAGTCCAAGCAAAGTTGCTCCACCAAGCAGGAAGAACGCTGGGCCAGTCAACTGACAGTGCTCCTGAGAAGAAGATGGACTGGAAGGTCTCAAAGATGACGAGAATTGAGAATGAGTGGGCATAGTGCATCCTCATATGCGGGATCTGTAACCCGTATATAGCCGTCGCGAACGATGCTAAGACGGCAAAGAAGACGAATATGCCCAACACCGTTCCTACAGACTTTGGTTGGGAAAAGCTATGGCCATTGGTCATGGTAGCCTGGAAGCACCCAATCTCGGACTGTGTTGAGTTGGCAAAGATTCGCAAACGAGCCACTCCTTCCAAATCAGGGATACCCAAGGCAATAGCGGGAATGCCAGCCACGTCGCTGGGCGAGATTGGAAGCGCGATATATGCTTCGATGGGAACGCTGGCGTTGAGTGGACAGAGGGTCGCAACGTTGGCTTTGCACGGGTCGTATGTCTTGTTGAATCGGTTTTCGCCATATGCATCGACAGATATGTGCACTAAACCTTGATTAGATGGATCGATTTGAAGGGACGTGGGCTAAACGTACTCATGAGATCTTCACGGCGAATGTTTGAATTGCCGTATAGATGAAAGGACACCGTGAGATTGTCGGCATAGTATGCGGCATCGAAGGCTGTAACATTGAAGAAGCTTCCACCACTCAGGCAATCGCCAAAGTCGCCAGTGTAAAGGGCTGGACGTCGCCTAACATCAAGGTCACGAGTAACGCCATCACCATCGGTTCCCTTAATAAAGACCTTGTCCTGAGCGAAAACAGATGGGAGAAGGCTGACGGCGACGATGAAGAAGACAACAGCCCGAAAGGGCTGCTCTATGGCGAGCATTTCGTGGAAGAAAGATGGTCGTATAGGGGTCCGGAAGGAGCGGGAGGGCGGGCGATCCCGCCCAGGGAAGAGTTTGTGAGACACGAGATTCGCTGCTTCAAAAGGATATTATCTTGAACGGTCGGCGATGGGATGAAACCAGGTCGCAGAGTTGGCGGCTTCTCGAGTAGCGGTCGAACCGGACATGAAGAATGGGGAGCGAGGTTTCAAAGTTTCCGTGTCTCGGGGAGTTGTCGCATGCCAATTCGCAAGGGTCCAGGGTTCGCGACTGGGTATTTCGGCGATGGAGACGTCTTGGGAGAGCGCAAGCGGCGGAACTCTGGGCTTCAACCATGAAATGATTGAGCGCGAGAGAAATGAAAAATAGGAGGAGAACAAGCTACGGGTGAAGTTTGAGTGCTTAGTACCTTATTCTTTGTGCCAATGCAGAATCTCGTGTTGTTTAACGTTGGTGTAACCTCAGGAAACAAGACCAAGACCGTGGCGCAGCAGCCGAGACATCCACCTGCCACCAAAGGAGATCGGCAGCTTGCGATTTAAGCTTGGCCTGCTGGCAGCTGCAGGGGAGTTTGGAGACACTGCTTGGAATCTTGCCCAAGGTACGGAGTAATATCTGGCGGCGTGTAAGAGAGCAAGAAAAACCAAGCAGAATAAAAGCTGGTGGCGGTGTCAAGAACGAGCAGTGAGTGCGTGATCTATGGACGGAGATGGAGGATCGAGATTATTGGAAGCCAAGAAGTTTAGAATTGGTCCATTCCCGATGCAAGCAAGAGGTGGTCGGCGCTCCAGCAAAGAAAGTAAGTGGACCCTGGTGCCATTGCACCTTCCATTTGCGAACTGTGCCTAGACCACGAAACGCCCCTTTGGGACTTGGGTGCTATCTTATCCGGCCGGTTCACCACGCGATTTGGGATATTTTTTTTTCATTAAAGATAAGATGATGCTCTGGAGAGACACCTGTCTCTGCCGACATGCTCAATATCACCAGTTGATGGGCAAAACATCGTCTTGTTTCACGGAGGACTTGCCAACCTGTTGTAAACTCAAGCTTGCATGACCAAGGAGGGTGCTTCACAGCCAGTCGATGCAAAAACCTGCTGCCACCGCTTTTGCGACAATTGGCCAGCGGCACATCACCATTAATCCGGAGGCGGGGTTCTAAGCGGCTTTAATATCCCCACGTGTCGAACCTTTCGACAATGGTCTCAGGCACGCAGTGGCAATATGCAATGGGGGATCATTCAAGCCAAGCAGTTACGTGAGTCAATTTCTTGATGCGCGCGGTACCGCACAATTCTCGAGGACCACTTCTGGCTGGAGATAACACAAGAAGCACCGAGATCATGGCAGAACGGCTCAAGGACCGTTGCGACGCCAACGATTTACCCGCTCTTTTTCCAGAGAATTATTGATCCTGGCACTTTGTTGGCTCATTTATCACCAGCCATCTCCCGGAGATCCCGCAACTGGCTGCGCGAATGAATACGAGCGGTGGCTGGGCTCTGGGATTAAAGTTCTTGGCAACACTTTTGTCGTACTGTAGAATCCTCAAAGATCTGAGCTCAAGTTGAAACAGACAGACTTCAACACAAATCGTCTCGAACACCGTCTTGAATATCGTTGTGGCCCTTGACGTTTAATTATTTCTTTCAACCTTAATCACAAGTCCCAGGCGGGCGATGACGCTTCGGACCATCGGCAGGCAGCTTTACTTGTATAGGCATCTCATCCACATTGTTCCCGCTCATCGTCGGCTGTGGACGTGCCTGATGGGGCCGGGATCGTGGGGCCGGGCCTTGGCAACCGATGGCGACTGAATCCCACAAGATGGTGTTTGCATGGTGGCTGGCCACTCTGCTGCCGCCCAGCACCTCCCTGCTGACCAAAGCCCGCGGCCTCAAGTGGACGTCCATCTTTGACTGGTGATGTTCAATGTCTCAAGAAAGACGAGCCCTTTTTTTCTTTTTCTTTTTTCTTTCAATCACACGATCAAGCTCCCTTGAACAACATCTCTCAAAGGGCAATCTTGGGTTGCACCTCATTGTTCATCGGGTCCCTAATGACGCCATCGAGGCATCTGCACTGCACTGATGTCCACTTCATCAACCCCGTCTGTCAATCTTGTACGTACAAAGCGCCGTTGATGATCCATTTTGGACTGCCGCGCCGTGCCATTCAATAGCCGCGCTCCACCACATCATGGGTATCTCCCCCACGGGCCGTTGCATAAGAAACAGGCCCGAAGCTTGGGCGGACCCAGGTCTATGCTGAGGACCGATACCAGGAGCGCGGCAGTAGATTTAACATGGAATGCATTTTGAGGTCGACTTGATGATCATGAGGGAGCAAGAGCCTTTATGAACTTGCTGCAAGATACAGCAAACCTATGGTCAAGTTGCGCGCGGCTAGGCGCGGCTTCAGGCCAAGAAACATTGCGTGCCCCATTAAGGGTTCCGTCAATCCCAAATCAATCCCATATTCCGCGAACCCAGATCGTCAGGGGACTAGCCAGGAACACCTTCACCGAGGTGAACAGCCAATTGAGGACGGCCATGATGTCGAAGCAGGAAAAGCACTCGACTGACAATACTACCGACGGCGACACATTCCCCCAAGTGCGTTTTACCCGTCAGCGCGCTCTATGGGTACTTCCAGGGATTGTGAAGGGATGTCGCATGAATAGCAGAGTATTACTAAGACGGGTTCATCATGACTGAGGGGGAAATGAAGCGGCGTGGAATTTTCTCCCACCCGACCACTTTCCGGGCGATCGCCCGACAGCCGCATTTTGCTCGGGGAACTACCGCCCTAGTCGGCGGAACCCTCAGCAACGGAACGGCATCGAGATGCAAGGCTACGGGGGAATACGACCGGGCCGGAGGTCCACCAGCAACAATGGATATTAAGCAGTGCCGCTCAGAGACCAAGCAAGGCGTGAGCGGCCGCGTTCATGAGGGTAAGTCTGAAGAGACAAGGTCGTGATCAGTCCAAGACAGAGGGCAGCAAGTTGGAGGGTTCCAGGTTATGGCGTGCCGGGTGAGTCGCTCTTCAAAGCTTGTGGGTGGGTTTGCATGTGGATGCATGTGGATGGCCGTGCCACATGGAACATGGCCGTGGAATGTCTGGTTCGCTTCTTTCAACCGTGGGATGGATGCGGGGCTAAAGAAAAAGGCCCTACTACGTACAGCTTCATCGCTCGAGGTTTGCTTGCTGTCCTAGCTGTCGCCACGGCACCAGGAACCGGCCCGCATGGGGCATGAATCTCAGGGGAGAACGAGGCTCGCCATCCCACATCGCGATGTTTTGGAGGGTCGTGTATTGTAGAGGCCACAAAACTTTTCAGAAGTAAGATGAACTTGTAACTTACCATACTCTGAAGCTGGGGAAAAGAACGTCTCATCCATCCACGCAACCTCATCATGGCCTCCAGGCGCAAAAGATCGCTTCCAACGCCGCCCGAGAGCGATGCTCCGAGGACCTAGCGCCGCCTTGTCCGGCATCATCCAGCTCTGATTGGCCTCTAGGGTCGTCGGCGGCAGGTATAAGCCTCAAGTCCCGAGCACGTCATCAAGAGCTAAAACAACAACCCCATTCTTTTTTTCCCTTTTTGTGACGGTGAGGATGGGCGATTTGATGGTTTTGCGGCCCGTCAAGCAGAGGGGACATTGCACGCTGTCGCCGATTTCGTCCGTCAATGGCCACGCAATTTTTTCTCGCTGACGGACACCCCCTCCTCCATGGATGCTAGTTATGGAACCCCCATCAGGTTGTGTTTGGGTCAGGACGGGCTGACGGGGGAACTAAACATGGATGACAGGGTGGATGTAAGAAGATGGATGAAGGTTGAGGTACGGAGTACCTTGGACCTGTATCCGGAGATGATTTAAAATCAAGCGTCCCCTTCTCCTTCCACTGTCTCTTATTGCCCTCGTCCCGTCCTCGTCCTTTCTTCCGTCGTCTCCTATTCCATATCCCGAGTAACACCTCGTGCAGTCGTCGTTCCCCCCACGATTGCGTGATCTTCCCCCGGTTCTCTTTCTTGTTTAAAAGTCTTGAGACTTTTTTCTTCTTGAACCTCGATTCCCAAGTCGGTTCCAGAAGCTTCAATTCCTATTTCTTCCTCCCAAGGCTCGTCCTACACAACTCACATCACAATGGCCAACACTCCCCACGGCGGTGACCTCAAGGACCTCTTCGCTCGCGACCTGCCTCGTCAAGCCGAGCTCCGGGCCGAGTCTGAGAAGCTCCCTGCTCTCACCCTCACCGAGCGTCACCTTTGCGATCTTGAGCTGATCCTCAACGGTGGCTTCTCTCCCATTGAAGGTATGCGCTGCTGATCCTTGGCTGTCTTTTCCCCCGCCGCGATGATGAAGCGCGCACGGGGCATGGAAGACGGTGCCCCGCCCCCGCATCTCCGATCCCTGGCTTTGCGACAACGGGAGCTTTTTTTTTCATGAGGATAGTGATTGACAAGTGATTCAACAGGTTTCCTGACAGAGAAGGACTACAATGGGTATGTTAATAACAAATTCAGTTCTTCATGGCATGAATATCGAGGCTAATTTATTTTCTAGCGTTGTCGAGAACAACCGCCTCGCCGACGGCGCTCTCTTCTCCATGCCCATCAACCTCGATGTTGACCAGGCCACCATCGACAAGCTGAGCATCAAGCCCGGTGCTCGTATCACCCTCCGCGATCTCCGTGACGACCGAAACCTTGCCATTCTTACCGTCGAGGATGTCTACCGACCCGACAAGTAGGTGGTCCCCATGACCTTTACCAAATACTAATTGGTTGCTAACTCGGCAATCAACAGGGTCAACGAGGCCAAGAAGGTCTTTGGCAGCGACGATGACACTCACCCCGGTGTCAAGTACCTCTTTTCATCCGCCAAGGAGTTCTACGTTGGTGGTAAGCTTGAGGCTATCGACCGCCTTGAGCACTACGATTTCCTCGACCTCCGATGTAAGTACCAGCCTGGCCTACAAACTGCCGCTACATCAAACTAATTAACGACAGTCACCCCCTCCGAGCTTCGCGCCCACTTCAACAAGCTCGGCTGGCAAAAGGTCGTTGCTTTCCAGACCCGAAACCCCATGCACCGTGCTCACCGTGAGTTGACGGTCCGCGCCGCCCGCTCTCAGCAGGCCAACGTCCTCATCCAGCCCGTCGTCGGCCTCACCAAGCCCGGTGACATTGACCACTTCACCCGTGTCCGTGTCTACAAGGCTCTTCTGCCCCGATACCCCAACGGCATGGCCGCCCTCGCTCTGCTGCCCCTCGCCATGCGCATGGGTGGTCCCCGTGAGGCTCTCTGGCACGCCATCATCCGCAAGAACCACGGTGCTACCCACTTCATTGTCGGCCGTGACCACGCCGGCCCCGGCAAGAACAAGCAGGGTAAGGACCACTACGGCCCTTATGATGCTCAGCACCTTGTCCAGGAGCACCAGGAGGAGCTTGGCATCAAGATGGTTGAGTTCCAGGAGATGATCTACCTCCCCGATACCGACGAGTACCTCCCCGCCAACGAGATTCCCGAGGGCACCCGCACCACCAACATCTCCGGTACTGAGCTGCGACACCGCCTCCGAACTGGCAAGGACATTCCCGCCTGGTTCTCCTACCCTGAGGTCGTCAAGGTCCTGCGCGAGCAGAACCCTCTCCCTGCCCAGAAGGGTTTCACCGTCTTCATGACTGGTTACCAGAACAGCGGCAAGGACCAGATTGCCCGTGCTCTCCAGGTCACCCTCAACCAGGGCGGTGGTCGTCCCGTGTCCATGCTCCTCGGTGAGAACGTGCGACACGAGCTCTCCCCTGAGCTTGGCTTCACCCGCCAGGATCGCGACCTCAACATCCAGCGCATCTCTTTTGTCGCCTCTGAGCTGACTAAGGCCGGTGCCGCTGTCATCGCCGCCCCCATCGCTCCTTTTGAGGACGCCCGCAAGGCTGCCCGCGACCTCATCGAGAAGGCCGGTCCCTTCTTCCTCGTACACGTCGCCACCCCCCTCGAGTACTGCGAGAAGACTGACCGCAAGGGTGTCTACGCGTCCGCTCGCAAGGGCGACATTAAGAACTTCACCGGTGTTGACGACCCCTATGAGGCTCCTGCCAAGCCCGATCTGGTTGTCGACCTCGAAAAGCAGAACGTCCGCTCCATTGTGCACGAGATCGTCCTGCTCCTCGAGAGCAATGGTCTCCTCGACCGCCTGTAAAGGATGACCTGACGAGGTGGCTCTAGGATGAGTCGAAGAAAGAGATACCCATATACGCTACTTACCTACCGAGCCGAGTAGGGGACAGAGCGTCGTGGCATGAATGATGGATTATCTATCACTTGAAACTATATCAAGTCTTTGCAAGAAAGCGCAAGTTAAAACACGGAAATGGCGTTAATTTTGATCAAGAGATGGACATGATGGGCGATGGACGGGAAAAGGAATCGCGAATGCGATGATGTTCTGCTGGACCACTTGGACAGCGAGGAGGAGCTTCGGGATAGATTACATCCGATAGGACATGGAAGAAGCTGCATTATCTCAAGTCTTGCAACCATAATGGTCCCTAGTGGTGAATGTTTGAGGACATACAATAGCCAAGAATAACAGTGGCAGTTGGACGGTTTGTTGGTTGGGTTGGGCCGTGATGGTGTGAGGAGGTCGTGTGAGACATGGGCGCTTAATCGACGTTGGACCTTCGGAGCGTTGAAGATGGTGGAGGATTGGGCAGCACCGCCAACTGCAGGATGGTCTAAGTGAAGCTATGGGGGTATCAGAGATGGGTCGTTGGAGATGCGTGGCAACTTGAGGGTGAAGTTTGGGTGTGTCGCGTCATTCTAGTGCTGAGTAGAATGTAGAGATAGGTTGTATTCCGTGCTGCTGAGTATCAGCAGTCATCTAAGTTGATTGACTGATTAATGTACTTAAACTTCTAGGTACAGAGTACGGAGTACAGCTGCTAAAGATCTTCAGGGTTTGGTCGCCTTGATGAGGTGCTCTGGCGGTTAACAGGCTAGGTGGTTGGTCGATTGGACACGGGGCGCTCCAGGGTCACATCCAGTCCCCATCACACCACAGCGCCCAGCCTCCAGAAGGTCCTAGGCCAGCGGGATCCGGGTGACCCCTGTAAATCTTGGACTAGGTTAGGTTGGTGTGGGCGGTTTTGCTGTACAGCTCCGCAGGGGACTTTGGGGGGAGAGGCACCAGAGGCTGTGTGGAAATTGGAGGTGATGCCCTGAACATGACGAGCCTGCCTGCCTGCGTGGCCACGTTGAGTCTGAGATGACGACGCAGATGGATTGAACGGTTTTACACTTGCAGTGGCACTGCTGTGTTATTTGGTGTAAATTAGCAAACACTGATTAATCTCTTGCTTGACCGTGGGCATCACTGTCGTCACCGATCCTCACCAAAAGACCGTGCTCCATCCATCCCATTTGGGTCAGCTTCTTTCTTATTCCGTGGGCTGGGAAGCTGTTAACATAGCTCTCGAACTGTTCTAATATCGAAACTAGACTATATTCTACTCCGTGGCCGGGATACTAGTAATTAATGCTTCTTGATTTAAGTCGAGAAGCAAGAGGTCCCTGTCTCCTCCTGCCTTAGTGCCTGAAGCCCATAGCCTGCCTGAACCTGAACCTGAACCTGAACCAACCAAGCCCAGGGCTGCGCTTGCGACGGGACTCACTTTCCTGCAACTATCCCCTCACCTCACTTTACTTTACTTTTGCTTCCCCATCACGGAACTTGTCTAATACTACCTTACCTTACCCTTCAGAGTGACCTGGTCCTTACCTCACATCACCTTATCTTTTCTTTTTCCTTCTCCGCCCGACATCGCCATCTACACCTCACACATTACCTTTCTTGACCGCTTTCTTGACTCCCCTTGCTTCTACGTTCGACGTCAACGACCACCACGAGTTAATACTACCACGAGTTACGAAGCAACGACATACCATCTTACCCTCTCCATGATTCACCATGTCATCCAAGGACCGTGATGCCGAGGTCCCCGTCGACGAGCCGCCGCGCGAGAAGACCCGACGCTCCAAGTCCGAACGCAAGGAGCGCAGAGATCGTGATCGAGACAGGGAAAAGGACCCTGACCGCGATCGCGACCGTGAGCGTCGCCGACACCGCTCCTCCCGATCTTCTAAGAGCAAGCTTAGCGAAGGTAGCGACACTGTCTCCCACACATCCAGCCGACGTCATCGTCACCGCAGGGAAAGGGACCACGATGACCATCACCACCACCGCGAGCGAGCCGCCTCCACCAGCGACCTGCTTGGCTCAGACATGGCCCGGACGTCAACAGCTGCGACGTCCATTCTCTCGGATCGCAGGTCGATGCCCTACCCGTCTTTCAGCAAGGCCCACAGCAAGGAGGCTATCATTAGTCGCGATTCTCTAGCTATCCCTCATCACCCCGGCCCCCCTACTCCCGAACCAACAGACGCTGCTGCTGCGGAAGAGCCCAAGTCTCCAAAGTCAGCCACCTCTGGTGAGGAGTCAGATAGGCCCCCAAGCCCGCCTGAGACAGACCTTGATGCCGATAAGAAACCCGACGAGGCTGTGAAGGAAGAGATACCAGAGGGGGAACCGGCAAAGGACGAAACACCAACAGAAGAGACTCCTGAGGTAGAGGCGCCGAAAGCAGAAACACCCAAGATTCACACACCCACAGAAGAGCTTCCAGCGGATGAGGGCGGCCTGGAACGGCCAAAGTCGAGAACACCCACTATTTCCCGGTCAGCCTCACGCAACGAGGAACGCTCCCGAGTTAGTCGTCGGTCCGCGTCCTCAAGTCAAGCTACCTACATCAAATCCTCGGCTATGCGGTCGCGGGACAAGCTACACTCTGAATCAAGGGCATCCAGCTCCTCCCGCTTCTCCACAAAGAGAGCATCGTCTACTCGGAGCCCCAAAGGACCGGAGGCGGATGATGCCGAATCTTCTCCCTCGAGTGCTCAAGATTCGTCCCCAAAGACGCCGACGCAAACTCCTTTCCCCAGTGTATATCCTGAATCTAAACCCGCGACGCCTCCAGCCGTTGATGTCGAGGATATCGACTCAAATTTGCACTCCAAAACGGCGACGCCAGCATCTGGGTTTCCCAACGCACCACC
>JAJODA010000829.1:0-33996 GCA_021730345.1 Fusarium cicatricum | reverse complement strand
GCTTGCTGGTAATGAGTGAACTGCCGAGTGATTGATCACAAAACCCTCCACTCCAACGGCCTTGTCCCGCATGCCTGCCGGACGTTGCTCGGTATCCATCGGGTACCCTGCGGCATAAGGTTGTGCACAGTCAGGCTTTTAGATATCCCATGCTATATCTGCGTCGAGGCAGTGAACACTACACAGTTCCGATGCAGAGAGTTTGTTGTTTGTGGCCGGGAGGCTATCGCCATGTGGATCACGGTGTTCGGTACTCGACAAGCCGAAGCCATCGGTTGAAGTAATACTGTCTTTTGGGTTTGTGCTAAGGAAATGACAGTTAGGTGAATGAGTATTTGGTCTCAAGGAGAGGATCAGAGCCAAAACTGTTTAGTTCTTTGCATCAAACGCGGTCTACGCTAAGTAGTCAATTAATCCTCTTCTAATAGCAGAGACTAAGTCAACCAGGTTGCCGCAAGTCTCATATACAAACCTCCTCCGTTCTCTATTGCACAATTCAACATTAAGGCGCTTCGTGCATTCCTCCTGGACCTGGCGCGTGAAGTTCTACCGGCTGAGCATCGACATAAGAACCACCCGCCAACTCATGCTTTAGTTCCCCGTGCACCGGCTCATTGGGCAACTCTGAGCCTGGTTGAGTTTGGTGGACTTCGGGAGAGCCTCCCTTGCGCAAGTGCTTCCAGAGGAAGAATCCAGCAACGCCCAGAACCAACATGCCACAGATCATAGCTCCAACGGCGATCCCTGCGACGGCTCCGTTGGATAGGCCAGTCTTGGGCTCGGGTTCGGCTGGGACTGGAACACCGGTATCGAGCATCGAAGCCGTGGCAGACGCGGTTGATGGTGTCGTGCTTTTGGCTTCGTTGAAACCTGTGACGTTAAAGTAATGCGAATATGCGCGTCCTTCCGTAGCGCCGCCCTTGAATAATCCCAAGTAGAAGACGGCTGCTTCGCCCTCAGGAACGTCGGAATTGAACCCTGACATGCTCACTATCCATTCATGGCTAGTAGCGCTCTTGCGGTCTACCGTCATTCTGTCAGTCCGCCTTTCTAGGCTTTCTTAGTGGTTCGTTTCTCACCTTGGAGTATTTGTGTATCGCCTTTAGGATAGTCTTGAAACAAAGCGAGATCCATGCTTTCGACGTCCGATTCCCACGCTATGAACATGGTCTGTCCGACTTTCATTTCTCCATTGTCCTTGTAGTCTTTATAGTCCCCGCCAGCTGCTGGATTGATGAAGACGGCGTCCTCGCAGAATACATTGGCGGGAAAGGTGGCGATGGCCGTGAAAAGTGGTAGTAGAAACAGCATGCTATGTAACCGAGCTGGAGGAAACCCTCGACGATAGCCCTCAAGAGAGAAGTGAATAGTGAGAATGATGTCTCGCCGCCAAGTAGAAGATGAGGGGTCAACGGTTAAAGACAATCGACGGCCGTTAAGACTAATAAGTAGGCGTCCCTAACAGCCACACCCCTATCACAACATTCCAACACAGCCTCCAAATAACACGCAGTCCGTGCATAAGGGAGCCTTGAATATTTGATCCAGAACCAGGTCTAGGATGACTTCCTCACTGGACGTATTACGCCTTTCAGAACCAGGCTCTTCATATAGCTTCATTATTGGACGTATTGCGCCACAATGGCGGAGTGGGAGGGAGAGCGGCTTGGATCTAAGACGTGCAAATGGTCTTTTACTTTATCGCTACCGCCTATCTGCATATTAAGCTTCCTTTACATTCCAGAAATAGGTTTGTATCGCTTGAGACTGAGCTGTCGCTGAGCGACGGCTGAGAATTTCTTGAGCATGGGCTGAAGGTGGCGGGCTAAGCAACGGCCTGAGGAGTGAACGTCAAGATCTTGACTAAGTGTTATTACGCCTGGAGAGAGATCATCTGACACATGTCCTTTGTTTCGATTACTATTGACTGTACACCTTCGACTCGGACAGCCATACTCGAAACGTAGCGATATCTACTCAGCCAAATCTCCGCACTATACAGGCCAGGGTGACCTAGCAATCAGGTTGGTTGTAAATTTTCAGTTCCAATCGTTTGACGTATTCAACTATGTCGAATCAGCTTTCTTCTTCACCTATCAGAGACGTATAGCTACCAGAGATAGCCCATCTGTTACTGAATTGGTGTAAAACAGATAGCGTGCGCTCCATCTCCAGACGAGGCAAAGTGTTTCCATGAGTCTCAATCAAATCAAGTACAGTACAGAACGTACAGCTTAGGCTAACGTAAGAAAGTCGAGATATGTTGGAGTTGCTGATCGCGTCTATGGACTCCCTACACGAGTCCCACGCCACACGACAGGCTGTCTGGAGCCACAGATCATCTCGCGAGCCAGCAGTAGCTGTATTTCCTTTTTCGCGCTCTTGATGGAGGATTGTAGCACAGCTAGCATGTCAAATGCTCTTAGAATTTGTACGGATGATGAAAATATCTCTGGTTTTCTTTGACTTACCGGAGAGACAGCATCATGGGATCACAGAACGAAGTCAAGTGACTGCCGTTGTGTCTGATGAGACCCATGACCAGGCTTTCGAGGTCATTATCAATTGAAGAATATTCTTCATCCGTCCCGATGCCGTGCTTGGAGCAGTATACGTATTGAAGGATTCGACCAGCAAGTAGAAGCACTTGTCCTATGATACGAAGTTTCCTGTTGAGTGGGTTGTTTAAGAATGACTCAGTCTTGGGAGACTGGATAGCCACGTGAACATGTTTGCTCAAGACATGACTCGGCGGACAAAGTAGCGGCAAGTTGCAGTCGAGGTGTGACAGAACAATCATCCTTATTAGTATCAGCCGCAATCCGGAAGTCGTCTGTTAATTCCGGGGATAACTTGCCTGTCCAAAATAAGAAGTGCAATCTTCCAGCGCAGGGAGTCGTCTGGGTCCGCATTTGCGTTGACCATGGATGCCATTGCGATAGCGGAGCTCAATGTAAGTTGAGACCGTTCTGCCATCCCATGGCCACATTCATATAGCGCAACGAGTGCTTGCACTTGAACAGCAACCACGCTTGGTCGAGTTATCGTCTGCGTTGAGTGACCTAGCGAACGTAGTGTGTTGTACAACCTTTTCTGTTGAAGATGATCAACATGGCCACACGGCCGAGTAGTAACGAGCAGAATTGCCAGACATAACAGAGATGTTGGTGACTCTTCAAGAAGTGAGTCTCCTCTGCATCTCAGTTGTTTCAGGTCCAGCAGAGGAAACCAGCTGTGGATGGCGTGCTCAAAGTCATCGAGCAGGCCGGACAGGGTGATCCCGCTCGCAAGAAAGACATCAGACACTATTCGTACGAGTCCCTCTTCGAAGCCTTCAGCTGAATTATTTAGAGTAAGCCTTGCAAGCTCGAGCTGGGCGTAAGCTGACAGATCAAGACCACAAGGTCCTTGTTCAACCGTCGCGGAACTGTGTGAACTCGAACGACCCGAAGGCTGCGAATAATCGCACGTTACCAGTTTTCTATCCTCGCTGTTAGTCCCGACAATAATTCGCTCTTGATCATAGTTTCACTTACGAGGCGCATCGAGAACAGTTTGGGAGGATTCGATCGCAGCGTTGTTTTCGGACCCGACATCGAGAGCATGTGTGAGATGCCTTTTCGACCAACTGGATTCCTCCTAACATCGTGCCTGGATTCGCCTAAAATAGATTTTATGCATCGGCCGATGCAGGCTTTGGTCGGTTGAGCTTTATTAAGTCGGGGAGTTTAAGCTTGGGCTACAGGTTGCTTATAAATCTAGGATCACAGCAGATAACGCTGAACAGGGGGATGATTATGCGAGCACCGTACCAAGACCCGTGGCCAATAGAGATGAAGTCCAAAATGACAGGGTAGCGGCCGATGCACTAGACCAGCGTTTATGTCTGTCAACCTTGCTCTTGGCCATCGATCTCCCGCCAAGTCTAGGTGAAGGAGGAAGATACGCCGATATTTTCAAGCGACCGCAATGTGCATCAGCCGATGCATTTGCAACCATTTAAAATAACGCTACGAACAATATAATGGGGAAGCGAACATGCGAGCATCTTGCCGTAACTCGTGGCCAATAGCGATGGAGTTCGAAAAGACAGGGTAGCGGCCGATGCATCAATCCATCGTTCAAGATACGCCATTCTGGATGGAAAGACTGGATTCACTGGAACCAATACAGGTATAAATAGTCCAGCCTCTTCATACAGAATCTGAGAGTTCGTACGTACTTCTACAGTTACTTCTTCTATCGTACGTACGTTTCACTATCCACTATGACCCCTATCAAGAATGTTGCTGTGCTTGGTGTAAGTTCTTGTCCTTTCAAATCTCGTCTACAACGACCGCTTACACAAGAGATCAATAGGCCACCGGTGCTCTAGGAAAGACTCTCGTGTCTGTGCTTCTCGGGGATGACTTCCAAGTCACCTGCATCACGCGTCCGAGTAGCCAACACGTTTTTCCCGAGGGAGTCGTCGTTAAGACTGCCGATTACGCCGACGTACGGGGCCTCACTATCGCGCTTCAAGGACAGCATGCTCTTGTTGAAGCCTTTAACCCGGCTGCAGCAGTTTATCAGAGCTCGATTGTGGAGGCAGCGCTCGCCGCGCGAGTCAAGCACATTGTTACGCCTGATTTCAGTGGCAATACCTTCAACAACAAGGCCCACGAGTTCCTCATCTTCGACACGAAACAGCGTGCCCAACGCGAGCTTGAGGATATTGTCGCCAAATCCGGTGATAGACTCTCCTGGTACGCCATCATCGTTGGTCCGTGGTATGACTGGACGATTGATAGGCGGCTCTTTTGGATAGATCCATCCAGTCGCACAATCACACGCTACGGCTCTGGAGACCAGCGATATAGCATCAGCAGGCTCGATCTATGCGGAGAAGCCCTCATCAGAGTGATAAAGGCTCCAGATGAACACAAAAACAGGCCGAGCTACTTTGCGAGTCATACTGTATCCACCAACGAGTGTATCGCCATAGTCCACGATCTAGGGCTGCAAGGGTGGAGTGTCGTTGAAAAGCCGCTTGATGGACACTTTGAGGAGGCCAAGAAGCTCTGGCGTCAAGATACAGAAGCTGGAGTCGAAAATAGGCTTGCAAGCAAGGCCTACGAAATGTTGGCGACAGTGGCGCTTCTGGACGAGGATAATCGCTACGAGTCTGACTTTAGTGCCATGGTTGAGCCTGGATGGGATGAGGGTGAGATGGCTTTGGGGAAGAATCTTGAGCAGCTGCTTGGCGAGTAAACACAACCGTTGCGTGTCATCAATGAATCGGCAGCTAGCCGGAGCTTCATACATGTTGTTAGCTCTAGTTTACAGTTTGGCTTTCTTACTCTGATCTTTTATATCATCCGTCTGACTCTCTTGGGATAATCAAGCAAAGTTGGTTGATCGATTTCCAGTCTCTGCAAAGTTTTATCTTCCTTGATTGAATGCTATCACGCACAGGGAACTGTTCCTGTATTAAGTTTAGAAATTCTCAAGCTGCGACCAGTATTTCCCGCGGCTTGTAAGCCTTGCATAGCAAAAACTATCTCCAGCCTCACAACACGCCCGGTTCCAACTTCCTTTACCGGTATATCTTATCATTTATGCAGCTTTGGCTTTCTTGGCCTCCTGCAGATCACTTCGCTCTTGTACAAGCTCAGACATCGCTTGCCCAGTTGCAGTATTCAACCGCGAGAAACCCTTGACCACACCCTCACGATCCCCCATGCTCATCTCCTGACTCATTTTGAATTTCCCGCCCATCTGAGTGATCTCAATCTCGATCCCAATAATGCTCTTCTGCAAGAGGGCGACGAAACGGTCCGGGGCATCAGACACCTTCCAGTCCACTGGGTTGTCGCCGCCGGTAAATCCCATAACCTTTGTCTCGGCATGGTAGCTGAGATCCCCGATCTGCTTGGTGAGGAAGTTGCCCGTCTCTTCGGATTTGGTATCGTAAAAAACCTTGGCGCGGCCGTACACTTGAGCGGCGGCGTAGTTCCACGTGGGGACTACTTTGCCAGTGGTGGGTTTTGTTTCCGTGTAGAACTTTGGCGTAACGTAGTGTTGGACAGGGGAGTTGAAGATGATGCTCACGTCTTGCTCGACGACGTTGCTCACTTGCGGGTTCTCAGAGAGTGCCTCGATCATGGCTTTGCTCTGTGGGTTGACCCTTGCGAGGTGGCCTCGTAGTCGACCCAGCTCAGTCTCGCTTGACTCATCGTCGACGTCTAGCACGAATGGAATGTGGCTAGTCTGGAGGAAAGAATAGTTTGGAGAGGAGATGGCAGTAGTGAGCAGACCGAGAGGGTTCTCCCGGATCAACTGTCGCAGCACGCGAATGTCGGCCTCTCCGTGGGGTCCTTTGATATACATGGTTGATGAGTCTGGATTGAAGAATGCGGGAAGAGGGCAAGAAGAGATCTCCAATATGGCAATTTTACTACTGGCATGAGTAAGAGAAGATCAGAATAGAGAGGTGGTCGGTTACTTATATTCAGGAATGGTGTAGTATTGGCGTGACTCAAACATCCCTTCGTGCATCACCACGACGGCTTTTGACCAATCATTTATGGTCAAATGTCACAACAAGGACCTTCGCTCTAGTGTGAGCAAGTCCTCTCTTGAAGGGACATTTCGGGGCCGGATCTCTGGAATCATCTCAGCTCTGTAACCGCTTTTAAGAGTCAACGTGCATGTTATTACCTCGAAATAGCCTAGCTGATGCAGGTAGGTGTCAAAAATAAAGGGTTAGCAACGCCGAACGGCAGCGCGTGTCACATAATTCCATGCCTATTCTGTTAATAGTTCCCGCAAATTCAATCATGTACTGTCACCCGAAGCTCACATGCCATAACAGACAACGATATGGATTGAGGGGCATAACGCAGCCAGTTTCTAACAGTTCAACTTGGGAAGCTGTTAGGCCAGGGACATTATCGTGTACTCCACAAACAGGCTCTATGATATGCACGCTGCAGTGTTCGTGCCATGTTTGCAGCAGAGCTTCGATTACGATTTCCTGATTGGTGATGGAGTGATCTGATCCTTGGAATCAATTCTAACGTTGCGGGGCCGCGGAGATGAGCCCTTCAATGTGGGCCACCTTGAACCACCACATCTTGAACAATTGCCGGTAAGGCTTGGTATAATGGAATCAGTAGCTTGTTTTCTGTGTACGATGGCGTCTGACTCAATTCAATCCGGTCAGCTTCACGTTAACAGCTAGGATGGCTTGTTGTGACGATTTGTCCATATGATACAGTGATTAGCATGTGAAGTGGCAGGGAAATATCACACGGAAACTCTCGTTCCACAACCGCGTAAACGACACACTCCAACTCTCATGGAATGACGTTCAACCTATTCATCAGTGTATGAATATAGTGTAACTACAAAGTCTGTTGACTAGAGGGACTCTGGCAGCACATAGTTATTACGATTTCCCCACAGAGTTTCAAGCCTACATGATCAGCTTACGACGCTACCCTGGAAGACAATAGATCTCATGTGGGTCTGTTTCCAGCCGGCCTTGATAATGCCCAAATTTCCCGCCCCGTTCAACAAGCCTCGTTGGCTTAGTGGTAAAGCGCATCACTAGTAAATCACGATCAGAACCATCTGATTGCCTGAAAATGATGAGATCACTGGTTCGATTCCAGTACGAGGCACTGAATCCAAACGACAACTTGTCTTTTTGCTTTTTGACCTCTCTGCACTTTGGTGTCGAGAAGTGTGTGATCTGGTTGTGATATCGCAGTGGTGTTGTGGTGAGTTGCCTTTTTGGGATAATTGCCTATTTTGGCGACAGCCACGTGCCCTGGTCATCCTTTGCAAGAGCCAAGAGGCACTGTCTCTTATCAATAGTCCTTGTGATAAGGACAAGTAAGAACCTGCAGGAAATATCGGAAACCAGTAATTCATTTGAACGAGTGCTCCCTACCTACATAGTTGCCTTTTGCGGTTAGCTTAGGACATATGATATCAATAATCATGCCATCCCTTACTCCCAGTAAAGAGTGGCAACAGCATTAAGCTTGACTCATATGAACAGCTCATGACAAACCCCCGACCTTTTCCCCCAGTGGAATAAACGGTATAACTCCTGTCTCTGGAGTGCAGTTAATATACTCAAACCTGGCGTCTCCTCGGTTCAGTACCGAAACTTCGTGCCACGTTCGAAACTTCCTATCGTCTCCAAACACTTTTGCGTGTGCTAGAGCGCCTTTGAATATGGCAAGATGGGACCGATGGGTCTTTGCCCACTCTTCTAGAGCTCCCAGGCTTGTGAAGAACCCTGCTGCGCAAGTTTCCTTCCTGGCATCGCCACTTCCAAGAGAAACGAGGTCACTGTTGCGAAGATATCGCAAACCCACAGCCCCGCTATCAACAGGGTTATCCCAGAGGTATTCCAAGCCGGCTTGAAGTGTCGGCTCAAGCTTCTCCTCATAAGAGCTCGATTCGGCCAGGCCGCAGTTCTCCCAAAACTGCCCAGATCGGATGTGAACTATGTTGTCGTAGCTACTCCCGACAAGATGCTGGCCCACTCCCTGAGGTATAGTCTTTAATCCGGTGACATTGTCCTGCGGAAAGAGATTATGTGCCGAGTCTGGGATCCGGTCTCTTGCAGCACCCCAATACGCCGTGAGTGTATGTTCCGCTGTGCTGGTTCCCGGCAGCTTTGCTAGACCAGGGAGATAGTCTAGCCCAGAATAGTTTGTTTCGAGCCTCGACACTTGACTTGAGAAATGTTCCTGCCACACTCCAATCGATTCGCGGCCTGGAGAAGGTAGCTTGGCGTAAAACTGGCTCAAAGACAATCTTTTGAGTGCTTTGTGGAATTTGGTTTCGTCAAGCCAGTAACAGACCCAGACATGAGCACCGCGTACGTCGTTCCCGTCGATTATCGAGAAAGACTCTACTGCTGCAGGACCGTCGGATGGTTCGTCGCTCAGCCAGCCTTTGATGAAGTCTTCGGCTTGTGCCCTAGCTTCTGATGCCCCGTTGCTGTGTGAATGCTGCTGGACTCCAATGTACGCTGTAAAGACGTGTTTTACACCGCTTTCAAAGACGAGTTGCCATCTCGGAACTGGGGGTTGGTGATTTGGTGGCTGCTTGAGCGGGTATACGCGGCTCTCAGACATTGTAAAGTGAGTGTCGTCGTTCAGATAGGGATATCAACCTGGTTTCGTAGATTTTGGACGAGCTTGCTTTAGTAACCCATGGGTCGTTGTAGCATTGCAGTGCAGTCCTGTTTTTTTAATAAAGACTATTCTCGGTTTGACGTAATCGCGAGCTCTAACCTCGGCTCATGCTTATGCGGGGAAGTACACATCTATCGGGTATTGATGAACTAAACCGTTACGTATCTGATGCTTTATACATTCCTAAAGCTAGAATGTGACGAATATAAGGTGCCCTAGCCGTAGTGCAAGGGACTCAGTCTTTTGTGCGACATAGAACCAGTATACTAGAAAAGATCTGTAGTCCGAGATCAGCCATGCTAAGCTCCTTAGTCAAGACATGAACGTATTCGAGGGAGAACAAAGGGTGTCACTAATTGAGGGAGCACTATCAGACACAGTCAGACTCTTTGAGTCCTCCAGTTCAAACGCGCCCACAACAGCCAAGTCACGAGCGTGCATTACTTTCTACGCCTCGCCTAGTCTCCCAGTCTTCCCAAGCAGGTCATGTTAGAAAGATGAGGTATTTGCAATTCAGTCAGACCATTTTCGCACTCGGATCGTCAGAAGCTATCGGTCTCCAAGAACAACACTGAGGCTTCGGCTGGATCTTGTAACGCATCCGGACAATAGCATACCTGACTAACCAAAATGCGACTCACTTCTAATGCACAAAAGATGTTTAGCTCTCACGCCCAGAAGCTACTGCTCTCCGCGTAGAATTGCCGGCATGTCAATTCCCTACCGCATCACATACTGATAGTGATGGACGTGATGTCAGATCGGTGCGGACCCAGCGGATGCCTCAACGGGAGATTTGAGAATAGTAGGTATTGTTCTATCCGTGAGTTACTTGACCGAGAGGCTATCAACTCAGCTAATCCATGTTGACCTCTTTAGATCTGTGTATAACGCCAGGCTGCTGTACACATGTCGCTACGTTTGCTCAGTTTGTTCACCTTTGTGTGTATATGTTGGTCCCCCCTTGTCCAGTACTAAACTGAATAGCACCACTGAAACCGATTGCGAATAAAGTAGGAACGTCATATGACTTTTACGAATTTATTCAAGATCTTTGTGATTCTAAACGCCATAGCTGGATTTGATGCTGGTCCCATTTCCCATCAATGCATGCCTTCAATTCTCATCCCTCATGCCGCCACAGGGGCCACGGGAACCACCGGTTCTGTCTTGGCCTCTTCCTTGGCCCCCTCCTGAGGAACGACATCGGAGCTCTTGGCGCCATTGGTACCGTTTTCCCGCTCCTTCAATGCTGCGCGCACCCTGGGCAGGATAAATCGGCCATAGTCGATGGCATCGTTAAGGTTGTCGTATCCACGGATAGAAATGAGCTCGCAACCGAGGTCAACGTAGTCCAGAATGGAGTCGACAATAGTCTGGTAAGAGCCAACGAGCGCAGTCGAGGCTCCGCGAGCGTTGGTAGCTGTCACAGTAGGGTACCATAGAGCCCGGTCCTGGACCTCTCCAAGCTTGGCGATGTCCAACAGACGCTGGGAGCCAACGTTCTGAGGAGCGTTGTCATTGGGCTTGTACTTGCCCGTACCCTGGGGTCGGTTACCCTTGAGGGCGTCCAGAGTTCGGTGAGCCTTGTCCCAAGCAAGCTCCTCTGTCTCGGCGATGATAGGTCGGAAGGTCACCCAGATACGGGGACGGTCCTTTCGGCCAGCCTTCTCGGCCTCGGCGTAGATGCGGTCGATCTGCTCCTTGGTCTCCTTAAGAGGCTCACCCCAGAGGCCGAAGATATCGGCTAGGGCACCACCAGTGCGGTAGGCAGCGTCTGAGGAGCCACCAACCGAGACATCAATGTGGTTGTTGGTCGGGCGGACCTGATTGCTAAAGTCCTTGAACTGATAGTACTTGCCCTCCCAGTCGAAAGGCTCGGGAGATGCCCAAGCCCGGCGGAGAATCTTGATGTACTCCTCCTGTCGCTCATATCGCTCCTCCTTGTTCAAGAAGTCGCCTTCCCGAGCTTGCTCGGCATCATTACCACCAGCGATGAAGTGGACAATCACTCGACCCTTGCTGAGCTGGTCAAGGGTGGCGAGCGCCTTGGCGGCGACGGTAGGGTAGAGAGTGTTGGGGCGGAGGGCAATTACAACCTTGATCTGCTTGGTCACAGCGGCGATAGTAGCGCCGATGGTGAAAGGATCATAGGATGAGGAGTGGTAGGGGATGAGGGTGTAGTTGAACTCGTGATCATCAAGAGATCGAGCATAGCGAATGAGGTACTCGGGGTCGATACTGGCATTAGGGATCGGGTTAAGCTCCGTAGAGGCGTTGGGGAAGGTTAAGCTGATGAACTCGGTGGGCATCTTGGCGGTTTGGCTTATGATTCGAAACTACAGATCGATCGAGTAAGACATCTACTGGTTTAGGAACAATAGACTCTTTATATCTAGCATTGAACTCCCCACTGTTAGGTATCTGTTGTGTTGGTGAGATTTCATGATCAATGTCCAGGATTGCGAAATATTGCGACAGATGCTGGATGATCACGCCTTCGCATCCACACCGATGTCGGCAACTCGGGCTGAACATGACCCGGAACTGTGAAGAAAGGAATCCAAGGTAATGATAATGACTGAATAAAGGTCTCATATGCTTCTACAATGATTAATATTAGCAGCTTGTT
Organism: Fusarium cicatricum; assembly: GCA_021730345.1. Lineage (NCBI taxonomy): Eukaryota > Fungi > Ascomycota > Sordariomycetes > Hypocreales > Nectriaceae > Fusarium > Fusarium cicatricum. The sequence goes on along the minus strand of JAJODA010000829.1, from coordinate 22,167 downwards.
GATCGTTGACTCTGAGCTACACGCAAAAGGCCTCGTCCAAGACACCATACATAACACTCGAGCCGCTTTGATGTCCGAGCCACAATGCCATAGCTGATAACATCCCCCCTTGTCGATTAATCTCGAAATCTTCAGGCTTCCCCGCCCACTACCCCTCCAGGTTGCCGTCGTCCTGATATCGGATAGGGCCCGCGATGGCGTCAACCAGAGAGATCCACCAAAGTGTCACATTCGGCGAGCACCGGGGCGGGTTTATATGCTAAATGCAGCTCCTTTGTCAATTGAACCATATCATTGGTTGAAGATGTCGAAATCTCGGGATTAACAGTTATCTGTGATGGCCTAATCCGAGTGTGTCTGACGACTGGCGGAGGGCTCCTGGAAGAGGGCCTTGTGTGATAGACCAGCTCTACACTGAGGTTATTATCGGAAGGCGGGGCTATGGAATGGATCTGTATTTATAAGCAGCTTTCTGACTCCTGGATGGGTTGCTGTTACCGAGTGGGATAACGTTGTGCTTAGGGCTGCGCATGGGTCTTGGCTTTAGACGCAAATTCCAACACTTTAAACACACCTCCACAACCCAAGTCCCTAATAGTCTACTCTTTATAAATTCAATGGGACTCATAAGACGAGCTACTGTTGAGGGAAGCCACTCTTGATCTGGAAATTTAGATAGAATAGCATTAGTGTTCAAGAGAATGCTCATATCGCTTCTGAAAATGAGTTCTCCTGAGGTTGAAATAAACATGAAACTGTCTTTATCTTCAGAGTATGGAAGCTTGGAGTCAACATAAACGACTAGTTTCACCTTTGTAGAACACGCATATTGTTAGAGCCCTAGCATTCTAGGTACGAGCTGTTCGTCAATTAGAGTGTGGTGGGACAACAGAACTTCGCATGGAAGGGTATCCATCCGCACCATTCATAGCACACAGCTATACCATCATCCTAGCTTTATATCGGCTTACATATAAGGGAAACTGGTGAAATGCCAGTTTAGTGTTTAAAATAACTTTGAGTTCCTATGGGAGGATCTCAGGGGATGAGAATGAGGAATTGTGTGATTGTCTTGTCTTTCGTATCGAGCTTGGAGCGAGATTGAGGCTCCGCATCATGGCGGCATAGTGATTACGATGGCTATATGCTTTGATTCTATCTTTTTATGATCTCACATGATCCATCGACTTTACCACGATTCCTAGAACTTAAACCTATTTCTCATGATCATGAAACAGGCCAGAGAAAATGTTAAATACCATACTATTTTGGACTTACTTGTTAGCAATCAGCTGAGCAGAGGCTTTCTAGATTTTCACGTCACTAAAATCATGCTCTGAGGTTTTGCATGTGTGATAACATCACAAGTAGTATCTATCTGACCTAAGCTGTTCCACCTTCGTTTAGTCTAAGGGAACACAAAAGAGCATAACCGATTGTAGCGCGCTAGATGGTAGATTTTGGAGCTCACGCCTTCTCAAAGATACTCCTCGGTGCTCTGCTTACTGGTAGTCTGCTATAGGCCCCACTCAGGATACTTCTGAGAAAAAGAAGATTGAACGGGTGAAGCAGGTGGAGAGGGAAATGGAAGTGTAATTGCTTTTTTCTTCTTCGGTTTCTTTTTCTTAACTTCTTTCTTCTTGCTGAGAACTGGTTCTTCGGGAGTTAGTTCTTCGGGAACTGCTTCCTCAGGGGTTGGTTCCTCAGGCTCGAAGGGCTCGACATTGGCCGTCTCAGATGCCTAATACCTGATAGGTAACCGAGCTCTGACTCTTACTTCGTCTTTGAGAAAGGAATAGTTGTTGTGTTGTCTTGGACTTACAGGAGCATCTTCGTCATGAATATCGGGTTCTGGGACTGCCTGGTCTGCGACAGGCGTACTGCCCGAGTTATATCCATCCTCCTCGTCACCTGATTGACCATCAGAGCCCGACTCTTGGTGATCTTTTGTAAGACCTTCAATATATTCGTCTGGGTCTTGGTTCAGGTAAATTAGTTCGGAAACCATGCTCTCATCAGAAGGCACTGACCAGTGATGCCAAAACCAGCAAATTCCTTGCATATCTCCAGACCATCCTTCAAAACTGCAAGCTCTGTTTCAAGCTCTTTGCGTGTAGCCCGACTGGCCTCGGTTTCACCAGCAATCTTTGCCAGATCATCTGGCGACATGAGCGAAACCGTAACGGGGTCAAGAATCCTTTCAAGCTCAGAGACTAGGCCAGCTTCGATGACCTCGACAGCAACATCATCAACGAATCTCTTCAGAGCGACCTGATAAAGCTTAGTACCAGCTTGTAGCCAGGATGATGATAAGAAGGACCATACCTTGTAGTAGGCTTCGAGACAGTCGAGCGCTTCCATAGCAGCAAAGCGATTCATGTTAGGCTCAGCTGGTTCCGCTAATCGCTGGAGCAGCCCTTTGAGATTAACGTTATGGGGTACTGGCTCCAATGGTAAGCTTTCCACGTCGAAAATTTCGAGCAGTTTTTGAGTGATCTCGCGTGTGTTGCGTTCCTTTCTGATCTGCTGGAGGGTGTCGGTGAAATAGTGATTGTACGTGATTGGGTGGCCTTCTCGATGTTGACTGAGAAGCACGTTGATCCTCTGATTGAGTCCTCCAAAGATTAGATCGAGCTTGGGCACCAAAATTTGTTCCAACACGGAACCAGCAGTGGTTGAGTCGGCAATGTGTGTGATGACACGACGCAGGAAGTCTCGAGAAGCAACCCAAACACTCTTCACGTGGGCCCTAGCAATGTCCTCCCAAGGTAAACATTGTTCTCTGAACAGATCTGCCACGATCATTGGGTTGAACATGCCAGGCAGCTCTCTTCCGCGGGTTCTTTCCATGAGTTTGATGATTTTGTTGATGTAGTCTTCCCTGAACATGGTACATCCTTCGTAATTCGCCACATCTTCTTCTGTATCAACAAGCCGGAAGGTTTTCCCTTTCTTGTCAAGCTCATCGGCAAAGCCTGACCCAAGATTCTGAATGACAGCTCGAATGCGTTTCTGATATCCAGCTACGGATGTGGGGTTTTCGAAGAAGGGATTTGTATAAGTCCCTTCCGTTGCGGCTTTGACAATAGCCTGGAAAGATTGGCCAGTCTGGATGAGGTACGTCCTCTGCTGGTCGACAGTGATTCTCTGCTGGCCCAGCTTTTCGAGTTGTCCTTGACGCAAGGCCGTCTTGGACTCAATCTCAGAAACGAAGCTAGGGAGCTCGGACGAGATTTGCCGCAGAAGCAACTTGCTGAGCTTGCTTACGAACGACTCGATGCCCCAGTCAGCAGAGCTGAGGCTTTGCCAACTGCCCTCAGAAAAGAATTCGGCTTCTTTTCCGTTGCGTTCCTCCGAGTCCCATGAATCTTTCTCAGAGTCTTTGTTCTTGAGAACATGCCACCCAAGGCGAAGTTCAACATCCTGATTCTGGGCCAGGGCAATGAAGTTGTGTTCGCTCTCAGAGCCCGGATGAAGGGTGTCAGGCTTGGTGATGACTCCAAGGGTACGGGCACCTTTTGGATCAGCTTTTTGAGATAGCTTCAGAACCACCTGGTTTGCGACGTCGTTCTTGGCTGATACGACAGCGAGAATCACACTTCGTGACTGTTTCATGTAGCCTTTCACGACCTCTTTGACCATTTTGAGATCAGCCTTGGACTGGTTCTTTGTTTCCGAGTGAATAAGTCCCGGTAGGTCCACAATTGTCAGATGGGGTCGGTCTGGTCCACTGATTTCAATGCGAAGTATGTCGTTAGAAAAGGCCTTTCCTTCAGTCGAGATTCCCATCGCATCTTTTGCACGTTCAATCAAATCAGGCAGTTTGTCGAAACTGTCAAGTCTCTCGTGGAAGCTTGCCAAGGTCTCTCTGTCAGACTGAGAGCGAGAGTGGTGAGGAACGATTGAGACAGTAACGCCAATATGGGCCGTCTTGCGCAGGATCAACTCTGTGGGGAAGCGTGTGCAGACGTTGCTCCGAACCGGAAAGGAGACGCCCGAGATGGCCTCAAGTACAGAGCTTTTCCCGGAAGACTGGTCGCCGCACACAATGATTTGAGGGAGGGAGATGTAGCGACTGATGCCATGCGAACGCAAAGAGTCAACTGCGTCCAAGAGCTGTAGCTTCTCTTTAGAGCAGAGGCCGGCGAGGCCGTCGGATGTGAGCTTAGTCTCTACCATGATGACTTTGGTGAGAGAAGAATTGAATTCGATGAAAGTTCTCCAATACAATATTGGTTACTTATATCAATCTAAGCTGGTTTGTAGTTTGGGCATGTCGCAGAAGATTTGGGCACTTTGTTGGGCGCCAGACAGAGTACATGCAGGAGGCCGTCCTTCTCCTCACAAACAAGGCTCCCAACAGTCCCCCCGCAGAACAATGACAAATAGCAGTGTTGTGTCTCAGGTCGTTGACGTAGGATATCTGCAGGTCGCCTGTTGCAAAGTTGCAGTCACGGGGTTTCGCTTGGGCCCAAGCAAACCAGACCTATTAACTTGTGTCTCCCTCTCAATAGCCCTTGTAGTTATTTCTATACTCGCGTTGGTTGACTTGACTGCTGTATGATAGATCCTAATTTGATATAACCGGCATATAATTGTCTTCAATTCTTGTATAGGGTGTAAGAATTGTCTATTAGATTGTACTTATACTCAATCGAAACAACCTGATTTATAGTGACCATCTGCTGGCTGAAAGACTTGGCAACAAAAACGAACATAACTTGAGGCCAGTATGTTTGAATTATGTATCTTTTTGAAAATCAATAGTCCTTTCCATCATTCCCAAGCACATAATTATTCAATGTCGGTGTGTCTGCAAAGCGATTTGACAACCTGCACAACTTCCTCTCAATTACCTGCGGACCCAACATGGATAAGTCTCTGTTCTCTTTGAGTCAACCGTACCAACTTGTCATATAGTTTTCCAACTGTCGCAATTAATGCAGTGTTACTACTTAGAAACCATAGTTTCATTTGATAGCTAAGCTTCCCCAAGGGAAAGTTTAGCATTTTCATTGACCTCTACACATCTGCATACTCCTTCACGGCCTTAAAGAGTTGATCCTGAAACGTATTGCTTCTATTGACTTGAATACGCGTACGGGTGTCTCGGAAATCAATGTCACGTTATAGCCCCTGAGGGTCCACATCTCATTTCGTTGCTTATGTTCTAGAGGCCGCCCGTTTCAATTGTTTCCCTCTGTTAACAGTCACAACTCGATTAGAAATGATGAATTCATAAGTTCCCCATAATTTCCTGTTACCTATTTATTGTCTTATTATTTCGTGTGCTTTTTGCTTAGCTTCACCTTATCCCACAATAATTTCTACCTGTTCTCATCAAAGACATCATTATGGCGGACAAGGCAGAGTTTCTACGGTTTGCAAGTAAGTAGTCCATCAGTGTGAGGGTTAACTATGGCCTATTGACAATATTAAAGGCCCAAATGAGATGCGAACGATTGCCCGCGAAGATGCAGGATACTATAATGCAGTTATTATCGGCGCCGTGTATGAGTTGAGGGATCTTGACGTCAAGTCTCGTAGCTCTTACTTTCACCCTTTGAGGCGCTGCATCGAGACACACCCGTTCTTCTGCGTCACTGTCGGTGATAGGGATACCGACAAGGCCTTTTACCAACGAGTCTCAAGAATCAATCTCGAGGATCACATCTCTATCATTGATGACCCAGCAGTTAGCACCGATCCCCTGGGCACTATTGGAAAGTCCTTGGCGCCTGAGCTGGACCTCCCGTTTCTAGCTGGCATTCCACCGTGGAGGATCGTCGTGCTGTCTTTGCAACCGAGCCAATGCTTCATCGCATTCTCTTTCTCTCATATGATTGGCGATGGCCCGACTGGTGTTGCTTTCCACAAGACCTTCTTAGCGGGATGCAGAGAAGTTCCAGAATCCCAGCCGTCTTCAGTCATCACGCCTCCCGCCAACCCACTGTCGTCTCCATTTGACACACCCGAGAGGCTTCCGATCTCCTGGTCGTTTCTTCTCGCGCCTTTCATTGCCAACTTTATCCCGCACTTCATCGTCAAGCTGCTGGGCTTGCGAGTTGGGGGATCCACTGTCGACGAGGGCACATGGACTGGTGCTCCCATGTTCTATGACCCCGAGACTTATCAAAACAAGCTGAAGATCCGTGAGATTGAAGCACCACTGCTTGAGAAGGCTATCCAAGCATCGAGAAACCACGACGCGAAGCTGACGGGTACGATTCATAAGCTCATTGCCAGAGCGATGAGCAAAGCCATTCCTGACCCCAGCATCACAAACTTTGTTTCGCAGACGGCGATCAACATGCGAAGGTCCATTGGTATTTCGAATGATGTGACGGGTATTTTTGTGTCAGGATGCTATATCGCACACCCTCGCTCCGATGCGACCGACCCTCTCACCGAGCAAGAATGGGCATCAGCCAGCGCATGCACCAAAGAATTCGCAATCTCCGCCCACAAGCTCCAAGACCAAGCAATTGGCCTGCTGAGATACCTCCCCAGCATCAGAAAGTGGACGCTGACCAAGCTTGGCAAGCAGCGAGACTCGTCGTTTGAGATGAGCAACGTGGGCAGTTTTGACGCGAGCGAGGGAGCCTCTGCTGCCGACGAGGAGCATGCCAAGATCACAAAAATGGTGTTTGCTCAGCCGGGACACGTTGTCAGCTGTCCCATTGCCTTCAACTTTATCGCGGTCAAGGGAGGCAACCTGGTATACACGGTTACGTGGCAGCCAGGCGCGTTGGGGCTGGGTGTGAGCGAGGAGGAAGAAGAGAAGGTTGTAGAGGAGATTTGCTCAACGATGCAGCAGGGCTTCAAGGATTTAGCATGATTTCGGCGTGATTGAGTGTGCTGAACAGTAAGAGTTTAATATATAATTAATTTACTTTTATTTCTTCAATATTGGATAGATAGGAGGAGAGGGTTCCTTTAATCGATCACTGAATTTCAGCGAGTGCCTTGGGAGTTATTTCCCTATGCTCACATTGGATATTGGCCATCTTCATGAACTGTCTTTGAACATGGGACCATGACGATCAATGCTGGACTTGGCAAGGGGACTATGGATAACATCAAGAACAAACCGTCGATATCGGACTGGTGGAATCCGAGGCTCCGAGGCTCCTAGGCTCCCGACCGCCGGAAGCGCCGTCTGCCCTGGAGCTAAACCCACAGCGGCAGAACACCGCCTCAGCCACAGATAAGCCATCGGCAGACAGCTCGATCATGTCACGTGCAAGGCAGGATTGACCAGCCACGTCGGCTCGTGACTGGCTGAGACAGGGTGCAGGTTTCGTGCCGCAGTGACTGCGCCTGGGCTTTTAATTACGCAGTCTGAATGGCCACTGCATGACGTGAGGGTGAGCGCCTTGTCAGCTAAGGCATAATCCGTCACGAGCTAGAACCATGAGGACTCGTCTTGTTTAGTATTAAAGGCGGGGGAGGGGTCACTCACCCTCGCTCTACCTACCTCACTCACTCATCAGCTTCCACACACTTCTCACGACTCATCTGATACCACATACACATACGAATAGCATCGCAATGTCTTCTCAAGATTATTACGGCGGTGGCGGACACGGCGGCTATGGCCAGCAGCAGCACCCGCCACAGGGTTACGGCCAGCAAGGTTACGGCCAACAAGGCGGTTACCCTCAGCAGCAGAGCTATGGTCAACCTCAAGGCTATGGCCAACAGCAGGGTGGTTATCCTCAACAGGTTCGTCTCGAGTTGCTTCCTCTTCAGAAGATGATTCCCTAATAGCATCCAGCAGCAGTACTCTCAGCCCCAGCACCAGGGCTACGGCGCTCCCTCTTCCGGTCCCGGTGGCTACCCCCAGCAGCAGCCCTCGTACGCCTCTCACTCCCCGCAGCCCGGCTACGGTTCTCCCCATCCCCCTCCTGGCCAGCAGGGTTACGGCCAGCCGCAGCAGAGCTACGACCAGAGGTCAACATCCCAATACCCTCCTCAGCATCAGCAGCAGCAGCACGGCCAGCCCCAGTACGGCGGAGCTCCCGCTTACCCCGGCGGCGGCGCTCCTGGCCAGTACCCTCCCGGCCAGCCGGGCCCTGACGGCGAGCGTGGCCTAGGGGCTACCCTTGCCGGCGGCGGCGCGGCAGCTTGGGCCGCTCACAGCGCCGGAGGTGGTTTCTTGGGCAGCCTGGGTGCGGCGGCTGCTGGTGCTATCGGCGCCAATGTGCTAGAGAACAAGTTCAAGAAGTGAGTGACCTTTATTTGTCCTTCGTAACGACCGCCAGATACTAACCCGATGATAGGAATAAGAAGGGCAAGAAGTCCAAGAAGTACAAGACTCGCGGTGTTGACGGCAGCTCCAGCAGTAGCGGCAGCGACTCTGACTAATGACTTGTAATAACGACACGCGGAGTTCGGTGTTTGAAATTGAACGCTATTGCTTCAGATTTTTGTGACGACTGGGAATTGGGGGTTTATCGGTAGCCACTCAATATATACTTACGGACATACCTACACGAAAGTCCTGCGCAAGTTTGATCAGCAAGCTGGACCTACTTGATGAAGTTGATGTTTGATGTCACCACCACTGGATAATTGGCTACTTTATTAGCCTCCTAGTGAACTCGTTTCCTCTTACACGCCGACCAGCCCAAGCAGGAGATTGCTCCATCGGGTCAAATGCCAAGACGGACTGCCTTGCTAAAAACAAGCTTAAAATGCCAAGTTCAAGGTTCCTGATCAAAGTCATAGCTGTTCCCGAATCCCCTGTTCAAGTAACCCTCCAGCACAGCCTCCCGGGTCACCCAATCCACCGGCACCTCCAACCCCAGCTTTCCCTGCTTCTCCAGGTTCGCCAAGATCGGCTTCACGTCGTCTCCAAATTCGAGCCTCATCCTGTTCCTAAACCAGGGAGCAAAGTGAATCATGGCCAGCATCACCCTAGTCTCTTTGGCGTTGTTGGGCATTCCCGCGTGCCAGAGCCTCAAGTCTCGGATGATGATGCTGCCCTTCTTGATGACGGGCTGCAACGGAGGCGAGACCTTCTCGCGCTGTCGCAACTGGTGTTCCTTGATGCGACCGCTAGCTCGGTCACCATGGGCGCCTTCTTGCGCATCAAGCCCAAAGCCGTTATGAGTGCCGAGCCAAATCTCAGTTGACCCGTTCTCGGGCTTGGTCGTGACCAAGGGCACGTTGACCACAAGAGCAAAGGGGTGATCAGGATGTGCAAAGTCGGCGTCCGAATGAACCGGCTATCTCTGTGGAGTTCCCCCAGGAAGAGTTGCCATAGCCGAGTTTACAGAACAAAAAGTCCATTTAGGTCGAGGACCCAGAACTACCGACGTGATCTGCGTGGCAATGGGGTCTATAAGAGTGTAAGCGAACGTTTAGAGAGGCTTTGATCTGAGGCAAATCACCCACTTGTAAAGATTGATGGGAGAAAGTACTGGGCCACAGGAGGAGCATCCTGTTGAATGTTTCCTTTGTTGTAGTTGAAGGAGCCCTTGTCACCTCTAGCCTGGAGGATTTGGGCGTCCTCGACCATCTTCTTATTTACAAGATCAAGGTGACTATGAGGCACAACATCTTCGACGACTACCAAGCCGTCCTTGTGCATATGTCGCACAGCCTTTTCAAGGTTTCTAGAGTCGAGGGTTACATTCTCTATCTCTTTGGCAGAAGGTTGAATCACCCCTAGTTGAGAGGTAGATGCAGCTGTCGCCATAGAGCGGGACCCCTTCATGAGAATAGGACGGAGCATCTGGGTACGCAACATAGCAGCCATGTCGTCAAGGGAAGATAAATGAGACTGAAAGAATTTGGAGAAGATTGAAGAATGATCAGGAAGCTGGAGGCACGACTTGCTTTATAGTTTCGTTCAACGCGTTGGAGGATGTAGACCATGAGTTTCCCGAGCCTCGGGAAACCCTTCCACATCGGGCCAAGGATCATACCCAACGTCTGGCTGTTTCAATTGCCAGCTGACCAACGAATCGCTTTTAGATCTTGGTTAGTTTTTTTCGGCTTTCCAAAAGGATTCTAGACCATCGATCAATCGCTGTACTGGCCACCCAATACTTGTCTTGCAGGTGAGCAGCTGTCTTGTAAGCTCTTGGCGTGCCGGCTCCGCCCGTATAAATCTTGCGCCTAGGGGATTGGTTAGCTTATGGAATCTTACAAATGAAGAACACAGAGAAACTTGCAGTATGCTATTGGCCCGAATGCGTTGACAAGAACGGAGGGTGTCATCGCGGTGAAAGCGATACCACATATCTCAAGTGCAAAAGCTTCGAGAAGGGAATCTTTAGATGTCAGCTCGAATCCAAGCAGATCGAGTTTACAAAGGTCCCTGAGGCGCCTCGAGTCGGCATCAATGCACAACAGGGTCAGCGCGACAAGGTAGTAGTGCATTGTCGCAGCTATAGGATGTTAGAGCTTGATTATGGGGCCGTCAAGAACACCGAATACTCACCGTGGCATGGCTGTAAGAACCACACCGTTGGGGAAAAGTGAGATGTCCCTGGTTGACCTTGCTGTCGAGAAAAAGATTGGATATGTGCTGGACACGCGGAGCGCCATTGTCTGAGCATATCAGCAGCACTGCTCCACTGCAATTCCGTAATGCCTTGATCAGAAGTCTTGTTGATGATCTTGCCGAGAATGAGTGTAATTGAGTTGAGCTGATCTTGATCTGAACGATGGCTGATCAAGAGGGGAGTAGACTCCAGGTCCATCTTGAGAGGGCACTTCTCAAACAGGCTGAAGGTAATGTCTTCTCGCAGATAGTTCCAGAAACCTGCACCGGGCAGCCCAGGCTGAGGATTGCCTGAGGGGACATGATGAAGTGAGGCCATGGAATACGCTCCGCGAAGATGCATGTTTGGGTCATTCTCACCATCAAGGATCTCGTAAGATCGCAAGAGGCATGTCGCTGCGAGAGCGACTCCACACGAGATGAGCTCGTCTCCCTCGCTCAGCGCTATAAGCCGCTGCACACAGCGATGATGGTAGAACTCGGCGGTCTTTTTAAAGCTGCTGGCTGATGTCTTGCAAATGTGCATCGCAGACAGGGCTATGACGGCACAGAACAGCAGAGGCTCGTCGAGAGCGATGCTAGGGACAGGCACGCCAAACGCGCGTGTTGAATCACTCAAGTCGTACCACAAGGAGATTTCCGAGGTGTACGAGTGGAAAAGTCGGGCGATTCTTTCATTTTGGGGGGCGAGATGTGGGCTATCAGGGCTGGGCAAGTTCTGGTGTTGGACTTTGAGGACGGTTAGCCTCAGTAAACATTTAACCTGAATGTTGGATTGCAACGTACTGAACTGGGTCGGCTTTTCAGACCGATCGCAAAAACGCCCAGACTTGGAGCATTGCAAGCAAACAGGGACTTGCTGGTTGCCTGAGCATAAGGTGTTAGTAACGGCAAAAGGATACGCGGTTCATTGACATGCACTTGAGCTTGCGTCGCCGGCAAGTGTTGCTGTTCATGTTGGCTCTTTGTCTCGGCGTGGCAGAGGTGGTTCAGCTTACCAGGCTCCTTTCTTGAGAGGGCGCGGCATGATTGTCGTGAAAGACGGGGCCGAGATGGAAGATGAGGCTGGTGATTGAAAAGATGAGGAAATGAAGTTGAATTGATGGGAGGTGAAGAGGTAGAAATGGGGCGCAGTGGGGTGTTGAAGCATGCTGGTAGTGGACTACGAAACCACCATCCACCCAGCTTATTCTATGCCGGAACAGTAATGATTGAGATCTTATATAAAGCACAGGTCTCAATCTGCTAACTCGTAAGTTTTCAGACCTTCTACCAACTGGGCTCTTAATCGGTATCAAGCCCTAGTCCTCCCTAGGCAAAAGTCATGCATCTAGAGCTAAACTCTAGCAACGAAGGAGAGAATGACGGCCAGAGATGTTCTCATACGAGCCAGCTTGAAAAGAGCCAACCCTATGAATTGACGATCGAAGCATGCTGAACGCCATCACATGTCTATCTAGTTTCTACCTATGTAATGCCTCACAGCCTCGTCTTGCCACAACACCCAGATACATCTTTCACAACGTCCCTCCTGCAATAACACGACGCCTCGATCGGCACATCGACAAGCGCCATGGCCGTCTTGAGCTGCTGCCTGATGATTCTCGCCTCCCCAGTCAACCCCAACTTGACCGCACACTCGTGATATCCGTGCAGCGCCCACACGTTGTTTGGATGGTGCCGCGCGCGGAAAAGCTTGCCGTTCAGACCCAGATCTGTTCGATACTCCTCGGCTGCCTCCTCAATCCGGCCCTGTTCCATGAGCAACGCCGCGTATGCGTGTCTCGAAGGCTGCATCCAGGCCCAGGGCTCACTATACCGCAGCGAGTCGTCCCGCTCTATACTCTTCCGTAGGTGGGTAAAGGCTAGCTCGATGTTGCCTCGGCGATACTCGAGCTCGCCATCCAGCATAGCCTCGGCCACGGCCAGGACATCTGAGCATTTATTGGGATACGCTATTCGAGTCGGGGGCACTCGGGCTTTGGCCTCAAGGAAAAGCTCTCGTTCCTTGGTCGCTTCTTCGACGTTGCCTGTTGCCGCCCACGCCACGCCTTTGGCGTAATGTATTGTAGCCGTCGTTACGCAGAACAGCTGTTGGTCGTGAGGAAGCGGTAGATCAATGATGTCCTGCCACTTTCCGAACCGGATCAGAATGTGCGGACGGACAGACCGGAACGTCTCTAGCCAGTCAGCCATTGGCGGCGATTGCACGCGCAAGTCCTCTTCTGGCATCGCAGCCTCCATTTGATCCACGGCTTTGATGGCGATGCCTAACTGGCCCGCAAACATGGCGGCGTAGATGAGAGAATGGTAGTCGTGCATGCGGTAGATGGTGTAAAAGTCACCACCGCCACGAAGAGACACGAACTTTTCGTCCGCTTGGACAGCTTTCAGGTTGGCCGAGATAGCCCGTCGGTAGTCGCCAATGAGGATATCGAGATGCGAGGGCATATGTGCGAGATGGCCTGCCTCGCCTGCTAACCGACGAAGGTGCTCGGCCGCGAGGAGCCCTCGCTCAGGCTCACTCGACATCTCAGTGACATGGATATTAGCGTGCAAGAGACCGATATGTTGGTAGCCGCCGTCTTGCGAAAGTCCTCTGCCGAGGACCTCTTGTATAGCCAGGACCTCGGATCCAGGCGCTGGCTTTCCAGTTCGCACGTCCCAAAGAGACCAAGGTGTAAGGTTCATGAGCGCATCGGCATATAACGTTGCAACGTCGAGGTCATCCTTAAAGTCCGTATACACAGGCTTCATAGCTTCAGCATAGGCATGGTTCCACGCTCGGAAGTTGTGGGTATCGTTGGCGTCTTTGGGATAGCGGTGTCTGATAGCGCCAATGAGGGCATTTTCGACAGGGCTGGCTTTTGAAGACAATGACTCGGCCTTTTTCATTGCTTCATATCCCCGCCTGATGGTCTCGTTGAGGTCACCTTGGTCAAAGTGCTTCCACGGCTTGTTGTAGTTTGGTCCAAGAGCAAAAGCGAGGCCCCAATAAGCGAGAGGACATTCTGGATCGATGGCAATAGCCTTTTCAAAACAGCGTGCTCCTTCGGCGTGGTTAAAGGCATAACACCAGACGAATCCGTCCTCAACCCATCTCTTTGCCTCGGGCTTCGTCGTCGTCACGGCTCGACTGAAAGGTGGGAGCACAAACTCGTTGGAGTGAGACCTGGTGGTGGACTGAGCAGTTCCCATGATGAAGCACGAGCGAGAAACTTGAGAGATTGCTCTATAACAGAGAGCAAGAACTAGGTCCACTTGTCAAATGATGAACCTGGCTCTCAATATTACAAGATTGTGAATTGGTTGGGATCTCGGGAGATCGCCACCTTCAACTTGTGGAGAAGCGTGTCGCCCCACTGTAGCGCCTGTGAGACGTCAAATCAGCGGCTAGTGGCGCGTGTGACAAAGACGGAAGCCGGAGAGAATCACGAGAATGAGAATGGGTTATACGGAATAGGGTCTCTCGGAATAAAGAAGTCCAGGTTGAGCTGAAGTGAAGTTGTTGAGGACGTCGAAGCGTCACGGGGGAACTAGCCCAGTCTCCATAGAGACAGCCACGACGAATGAATGAGTGGCCAAGGTTTACGTTATGGAAGCTCATGTGACTGCGAGACATTGAAAGAAATCATTGTTCAAAAACCTGAGTCCTTGTTGATAGGTTTAGCTAGATCCGTGGTGCCAATCCCAGTCACCCGACCACAGCCAGTTCAGACTTGGATACACCGACATCCGATCCCCGGTAGATTAGGCTGGCAGAATAAGCTTAACCAAACAGCTTCTCCTGCTTGGCGCTCTCGACGGGCTGGATGTAGCTCACACGGTCGCGGGTGTAGAACTCAACGTCGACCTTGTTGTTGAGGCTTGCCTTGCCCTCGTCAAGACCGCCGGCCTTGATGATGATCTTGCCCTCCATTACGTCGAGGCGCGTGTACAGGCTGGAGCCGCAGTCGGCGCAGAAGAAATGGCGGTTAATCTTGCCCGAGGCGCCCGTGGCGTCGTAGTGCTTGGGGGTTCCTACACCAACAGATTGAGTTAGTCAAGGTTGGGGGTTGGTGAACTAATGGGAGGAAGTATTGACCCTTTGTGACGGAAAAGGAATCCTCGGGGATCACAGTGTTGGAGGTAAAAGCGCCGCCGGTCCACTTTGATAGGCGAATTGTTAGCTACAGGGTTCGAGTTGGCATTCCATGAGCATCATCTACCTTTTGGCAGTCGACGCAATGGCAAAGAGCAGTAACCTCAGGTTCGCCTGTCTCAAGTCAGAGATGCATCGACCGTTACCAGCTTCTCGTCACTCACTGGTGCTCTTGTATGCGATAGCTCCGCACAAGCAGCTGCCGGTAAGAGCCATGGTGATTGTATGGTGGACTGCACGAAGCTAGATAGTCTTTGGAATGGTGTATAGGCCGTCAAGGTGTTTCAAGAAGATGCGCGATGGTGATCTGTGGAGTGAATGTGCTCTCAGGGTTCTCGGACAACGACTATATATACCTCGAGGCGATCCAGCGGAGCTATCGAGAAGCTGGCTGTAAAGGGCGCGGTCATGCGTCACAAGCTGGCTCCTCTACGGCAACCCAATCATGGATGCTGCCTAAGGTATGCAAAGCGGGATAGTTTGGAATCTTCCCCATCCTTGGCTCCATTGCTTCTGGAATCATGACAATCTATTCCGGCACGATGCAAAGATCGATAAGCATCAGACGTTTGCATCTCCGTATTTCCTGTCATCAACAACATCTTGAGACAGCGCCTCTGCAGAATCAGCTCACGAAGCCGAGGATTTGGAATCAGAAACCCCCACCAAACGCCCAGAAACAGGCGGGGAAGCTCCATCACAAGCCTCTCCCGTACGCCAGCGTTAGCATCCCGTCATCCTTCCCCGGAAAAGCGGATCTTCTGGAGCGGCAGGATTGAATAACACGTCCGAAAACAGCAGAGGCACAGAGGGGAACAGCGGATCCGCACTGGAAAGATCTTCAAATACTGGTTCGAGCAGATGGACATGATACGTAATTGGTCCTTTTAAAGAGAGGCAGAGACAGGAATCAAGCTGGAATTGTGCGCTCGTCAAACAAAAGGCACGCTTACTGGATAACAGCAGATTTGTAATATTCAGGATTGATGATTGATTCATTATTCATCAAAATGCTAACCTCAAAATCCCACATGTTTCTCTCTTGCAGGCCCTAGTCTCCGAATTGACTCTTTTTTCTCGCAAACGCCCCATCTCTTCCTCTTCCTTTCACCCATCTTCAACCTCAATCTCGAGCATGAGTGACTTGGGGCTTCTCACCGCTGATTCTTGCATCTTCCTCCTCATCTCTTCTCCTGCGGTTCGTAGCCGCATTGTCCATCGCCTGAGAGCCCACAACCTCCCTTGCATCCGAGTCGTGCGCAACGTCAAACTTGCCCCCCAGGTTCTCAGGGCCGACAAACGTCAGCACGATGACGTACACGTACACGCAGGCCATAAAGATGCAGATGACCTTGCCGTAGTCGTACCGACTCTCGCCCTCGGCATTCTTGGGAAGAGGAAAGCGCTCGCCCAGACGCGCCTCGATGGTTGATGAAGCCGAAGAGACGAGATTACCGAGCTGGTAGGATGTACCCACGACAAAGGTGCGGAATGCGCCGGGGGACAGCTCCATCAGATGAATGGGAATCACACCCCAAGCACCCTGGACACAGAACTGCTGGAAGAAGGCGGCGGCTATGATGGACGAGTCGCGGACAAAGGTGTAAGGGTACAGGAGCGCTGCGCCAACGATACAGCAGATGATGATGCTGATACGTCGACCGATGGACTGACTGAAGAAGCCGACCACGGTACCTCCCGTCATGGCGCCCAGATTAGCCACAACCTGCGTGACAGTGATCTTGGTGCTCGAAAACTCGAGCTGGTTCTCCAACATGGTTGGGTACAGGTCCTGGCTACCGTGGCTCATAAAGTTGAAGCCCGCCATGAGGAGAACCAGGTACACCAGCAGCAGCCAGTGGTGCTTGAGCGCAACCTTGCCTTCTTTTAGAAAGACCTTGCCCTTGCCCTGGTCCTCTCCCGTTCCGGCCATGGCAGCCTCGTGTCGCATACGCTGGCGCTCCTGGTAGGCCACCGTCTCAGGGAGCATGAGTCGGAAGATGATGAAGAGAACGGGTGGGCATGCGCCGAACCAGAAGAGCGGACGCCAGTCGTGAGCAGTCGTGTCGACGAGGCCACGGGCAAAGGCGGCGCAAAGAAGGTATCCGAAAGCATACTGGAAATGAAGTCAGCAGCAGATCACACTTGAGTGGGAGTTTATACTAACACCTTGCTGGAGAATACCACTCATGAGACCTCGAGCCTCTTCAGGACAGTCTTCGAGGGCTGTTGCGGCAGCGTTACCGTAGAGGCCACCCATAGCAATGCCAAACAGGGCTCGGCAAGCCAGAAACTGGGAGTAAGTATTGCAGAAGCCAGTTCCCTGAGTATCAGTTAGCATTGGCTCTTGTCGCAAGTCTCGCTTAATTCTGTGTAAATAACCCGGTTTCATGCCAAGCCGGCTCGCTCCGAGGCTGCCACCATGATCCATATGACAAGAGCCGCAGAGTCTACACTCAAAGCGACTAATAAGAGCACATCTGACAACTTACAAGCTCAAGAATGATAAAAAGGATGTTGTTAATGACGAATGGCCACTTCCTGCCATACCGATCACTCGCAATACCGAAAATGATGGACCCCACGGATCGGAACATGAGCACCAACGTGATGCCCCATGTGATATCCGTCTTGGTCTTACCAAACGTCTTGCTCAGACTCGTCACGGTCAACGAGACGGTGAAGAAGTCGAAAGAATCCCACGTCTACCACGGTCAGCCATGCATTGAACAAGAGATGTGAAAAGAGAGGCCTCAGCGTACCCAGGCCGCAAACGCGACAAAGAAAAAGGCCCATTGCTGCGCGTTGAGCATACGCAGCAGGTTTATGGGATTCGGGACGTGGTGCATCGGCGGCTTGAGCGTTGACAGGCGGGAGGTGGCATATTGGCCGGCCGACGTGCGCTCATGCGGCGCCGTCGTACCGTACTCGGGCTCACCCATAGTGGGCTTTCCGATCAAGGCTTATGAGAATCGTTTGGACTGGTTTAGATGGGCGAGTTAAGCCGTGCTGAAAAGGTGTGAACTGGTGGTGTTCGCGTTGTAGTGATCTTGGTTGTCGAATACACGGATCTAAAGTATCGAGACGTGTGTTGAGCTGCCTCACATTCAAACGGCGATCCTCCAGCGACGATAGTATCGTTGAAGTATGGAGAGCAAGCAGGAACACAAGACATAGAGTTCAGAAACACAAGCTGCTGCAACCAGCGGCACACCTTCGAGTTCATATACCCTCCCCCATCCCCACTTACACCGGCAAAGCCCATCACAACGATCCCCGAACCCATGCGGAACCAGCAAGGCACTAATGGCTCGCCCAGTCACACACCCTCAGAATGCCGTGTCTCGACGTCAGCTACCAGAGATGCTGGTCTCGTGGCTATTCCGCACTTTGCAAAGGGGCCCCATAAAATGGTGTGCCGGCTCCGGAGGCACGGTCCTTTTGTTTCGGCATCGGTGTCGTAGATCTCGGGGTTCATTGTACTTTGTGGTGGCGGCCAGCCCAGCAAGGATGCCGTATCTTTCGTATCGTCATCACATTGTGAAAATGGTTTCTCTGTTCTGTAGGCCACGGATTGCTCCAAATGTGTCATTCGCAAAAACTATAGGTCGCATGAATGAGATCCTGAGGTCAACAAGGTCACATCATGACAGCATCCATTCTCTCCCAGATTTCGTTACAACTCTCCCGGACCTCTTCTTCTTTGCACAACTCTCTTTGTTCACTATCCCCCTCCTTCTCCTCATTGTCGACCTCTCCTCCACATCCCTCAACCTGGAGAACCTCCACACGATCTTCTTTGTCTCTCTCTTATCCCCAAGCTTATTCTGCGCCGCATTCCCGGCATAGGTCCGCCGTTAAAGCGGGGCCTTGGCCGGGTCTATCCTTGTTTCGGCAAAATGAGCTCTGGTTGCATCGGCAATCCGGCATCTGGAGTGGATCCTGTACGTCGGTGGCCCTACCAACTGACATCACCGAGACAGCGAGACAAGTCGAGATATCAAGGTGAGAGGGTTGGTGCAGGAGTTTGCAGCATTGAACAAGTAAGGCTAAATCATGCGGAATGGATCACCACTCTATTACTTGACCGAATTACTCCTCTAAGATAATAGCCAACGAACCCGATTCTCAACTCTCAAACGTAGTTCTCCTTTGGCGCGAGCAAGCTTGATTCCCCAGACTCCCAGACGTAGCGATCGATAATGCCCATCTGTTTAGAGCCGATTTCAAGCGCCCCTTTCAGCTCACCGACTCAAGCTTGAAAGTGATTGAAATCCAACCTTGTTCCAATGCTTCTAGAAGCATTCTAGAAGCATTCTAGAAGCACGATGCTAAGTTTTCATATTCCAAGTCTATAAATCCCCGAACCTCCGAGTTTACTGATCCCATCGTTACCAGCTTTACGAATTCAGAGAGAAACAACGAAACAACTTATAGTAGTCTTCTACAGATATATTCTCAGGGAACTACTCTAAACACCTCTGAACCAGGATCAACAGAGCTCGCCTCTAGCGAGCTCCCTTACGGACTGCTTCCTACACTAGTCCATATATTCATGGACCAGGCCGGTTACAAAGTCAAGTCAGCCGTTTCGACCGTTCAAAATAACTAGATATAGTACGGTACTGGACGTTACACAGGCCTCGATAGACTAAATAGAGTCACAAAATCGAGCGTCACTAGCAAGTCAAGTCGTAAGTGATGGACCCCTCTTATAAAGGGAAGCAAAGACGGTCTGAGTCGCTTTGTAAAACTAGGAACGCTAGTTATTCCTAGGCACCAAAATGAAATAATTCCCACCCCAACGCCCCCAGGTTCCAGGGTATATTGGGTATCCCCCGCGAACATAATCCTACAATCCTATACCCCGTAGTCGAAGCATGTCTTCCTTTTGGTCATCATTATCTTGTCCCTGAATGACATTAACCCTCCTTTTTCTTGCCCCATACTGCTGTAAGTGTTCTCGCAGGCGAAGAACAATGATATCCGCGAAAAGTAAAACCAAAACTGAATAATGCAAGCCCCACCTCATAATTCTCATTAATCCCTGGACGATCTTCGTACTTCGTGCCGCGGCGTCGCGACAAATCTACTCAGAATCATCCGTCTTCTAAACGCCGCCACCCATAAAGGCAGCGAGGTCATCAAGGTCAAGCAGCTGTCTCTCAAATGCTTGACATAATTCGGGCGCCGTCATGTCTTGGCTCGTGGTCTGTCCGTCAGGACCAGCCACGATACCGTTTACCATTTCAGGGCTGGACTGCTTCATATCGTGTACTGTGGCATGAGGTGCGTTTACGGGAGGTGGCGATACCGTGGTAGGAGTGGAGACTCCGCCAGAGCCACCGTTGATAGTAGTAACTCCAGGACGTCTTGGGATTGCGATAGGGGGCTCGCTATCGTCACGTACCGATTCCGAAACGGATCGGTTGGCGTTGTTCTGGCCAGAAACACTGCCGCCAGTGTTTGTTTGCTGGTCATAGTCCATAGCATCCGGGTTCGTATCGGCGTTGGAAGAGATCTCATCCTTGATGCCGCTCGCGCCGTGAGATGTCGAGCCATGGCGCAACGAGCCAGCAGGGGCGGCGTCATTGTTCAAGACTCGCTGCATGACGGTGAGGTGTCGGAGCCAGCTGCCCATGAGGGGCCAGTTGTCGGTGCCGTCACTCATGAAACGGAGGCCATCCTTGACAATATGGGCGGCTGTCTCGACAGCATTGGGCGGTGTGAGGCCCTTGAGAGACAGATAGGCGACCGTGGCACTAGCGGTAAAGGCTGAGAAGAGCATGAAAATGGGGAAGCAAGGAATGTGGTCCTTCTCAGAGCCCGCCTCGACAGCAGTCAGCAGAGAGATGGTGCCGTGGCAGGATGTAAACAGCCGGTCAATGATATCATGGCATCGTGGGTTGAGGCGGAATGACTCGAGGTTGAAATTTGCAGCAGTCACCTCCTGCAACAGTCGCCGGCGGTGGACGAAAATGGTTGCGCAGTGAAGCAAACAGTGAAGCATAGCAAATGTGTATCCCGAACCCATGGTCATGTGCAAGTTGATCTGGCCTGGCTTGTCGACGAACTGCATCGGCAAAGAAGCTCGAAGGCCCTCAATCTTGGCAATAAGCTCGATGCAGTCCTCCTCACGGAAGTTAGCAAGCGAAGTAGTGGTAAGCATGGCGACAACATCTCGCCAGATAGTCGAGGCAAGGACGATATAACCGAACTCGCCAACTTCCGAGGAAACCTGGCCAGGAGAGATAGCAGTCGGGTCGAGGTGTTGGCGCAGAGTCTTGACGTAAACAGCGTTGCCAAAGGCAAAGTTAATGTCCGAGCAAGGCAACGACACATCTGCAGTGTCGTGGGCAGACAGCGCAGAATAGCGTCCGGGGGTGCTGGTCAGAAGACAGTCGAGGATGTAAATGAGCCAGATGGTGCGTCGCAGAGACTCATCGCGCAAAAACTGGTCGGCATCCGGAGACGGGTGGTGGCTGTTGAGGATGCGGTACATCTGTACCATACGGGCAGCCTGGCCCAGGTAGATGTAAGCGCGAACAGCATTGCGGGAACCCCATTCGTGTATGATGAGCAAGCACAACGCCTGGATGTCGACTAAGTTGGGATGATCGAGGTTCTGGTTGATCAAAGTCATAGCCTTGGCGGCAAATGTCTCGGCAGCTTGCGTAGGGCCTCCATATCGGCGGATAAGGCTTGGCGAACTCCTGTTGACGGGGCATGTTAGCGGCAAAAATATTTCCAGGCGGATCTTGAAGATGTCAAGGGCCGGAAGCTCTTTGCAGAGGCATCACGGCGAAAAAGCGGCGGTTTGCGGGATTAGGATGAGTGAAACTCGGGAAGCCTCGGCTCAAATCCGGACTACGGCGTCTCGAAAGGAGTTTGCGCCAGCTCAAACGCTCGGTGACGGTCGCACCGATCGGAGTGGATCCACATGCCGGTCGGGCGGGCGAGTGAGCGAGAACGCGGGAAATGAGGGCACGGGCAAGGCGACGCACGAGCGACAACGGCCCAGAGAAATGGGGGCGGGTGGAATAGCAAGAAATTGGGGAAAGCAGGGATCGGAATTGGTGACGTACCGGGCTGCACAGGTCAAGAGACCGTAAACGAGGGCAGCATCCAGGGACGCGCTCTTCAGCTGCTGGACAAAGGATGGCTTGTGAAACGCGACGCAGGCCGGGAAGGTCTTTGACACGACGCGCTCGCACTCGGCGATGAGCTCAGGTGTGAGTCTGATAGGGCATCCGGGTTAGCAACGAGTAGCTCAGGACAATGGGTGGAATCATGGCCAGCACATAGTAAGCGGCAATGAAGAGTGAATTGACAAGAGAGAGAGCAGGGGGTGGCACGGCCCCGTCTGATGCTCTGGCGCCTAGGCTTCCGAAGGCGGGCGCATGATGAGCAGGCTGGAGGAGTTTCGGAGACGCCCAAGCCGACGAGGACGGCGAGAAAGTGGAGAGAGGGGACGGGGCTGGAAGGACAAGCCAAGGTGCGACTCGGGGGGACA
>JAJODA010000828.1:0-15731 GCA_021730345.1 Fusarium cicatricum | reverse complement strand
GTCCAGGGTCTTTTTCGCTGGGGACGTATGCCAATCACGAGCGGGGGATGACCCCAGGGGGGAGGGTCATGGGTACGGGGTTGGGGATAGCGTCAAGTCGGGTGCGATGACGCACGGGGCGAAGAGACATGTTGACGACATTTTGGCTGGGATAGGGGTGAGTTGGTTGGAATGAGACCCCTGCTCGACGACGACATTGAGGCTCTGGGGACGTGTCATTGGTTCGGATTGGATATCCTGAATACCACGCTGCAACTGGTTATCATGATGTGCTGTGGTGTTTGTTGCACTGGATGACAGCATCGAGCTGAGGGACATGGTGCGCCAAGTATCTGAAGCATCGTCAAGGTCGAAGCCATAAGCGATAGCCTGATCCAGGCCTTGGTGCAGATAAACGACTGAACATTCTCTTAGTGCAGCACTACCAGCGGAACAACTTCCTCCGCCAAACATGCATCATCCTCGTCAAAGCCCTCGGTAACGTGGCTGTGCATGTCGCTCTCGTCTGGCCACATCATCAGTTCTCGTAGCGGTAATATTGGAATCTCATTAATAATTCGCTAAACTGAGATAAAGGACACAGCAGAACCCCCCGGCTGAGCATGACTAGAAAAAAAAAAGACATAGAAAACGGGGTAGTAGACGGAAACTTGTGGCGTCTCCCAGCATATTCCTCTGCATGGCCTTGCTGAAGCTGCGACTCCGACAATGGCAACAAGACGGACAAGTAAAACAAGACAAAAACACCAGTCCCCATGTGCATATGTGCAGCACTCGATATGTACAGTGAATGTCCCCCGTAAGAGGGAATAAAAACCGGTCCGGGCCGGGCGAAGCGTCGAGACCCCTGCTCGCGTGTGGTGAGGGGATGGCTCGTCGTTGTAATGCACTCATCTACATGACGGTGCACTTGCTCTCCTCGCGGTCCTTCTTGACGCTCAATGCCACGCGCGCCGCCTCGGTAAAGGCCTCGTTGACGCCCCGGTTCTTCATGGCTGAGCACTCGAGGTAGCGCAGCGCGCCTATGCGCCGGGCCACCTCGAGGCCCTGGTCGTAGTTGATCGTGGGGCGCTTCTCGCGCGGCTCGCCCGTCTCGTTGTCGTCGTCGTCGCCCTGCTCGCGGAGGTCGCACTTTAGCGCCACCAGGACGAGCTTGACGCCGGGGCAGTTGTCGGCGATCTCGCCCACCCACTTGGACTCTACGTTTTCGAGCGAGTCCTTGCTGTCGACCGAGTAGCAGAGCATGATCAGATCCGTGTCGTCTGGGGCGAGGCCGTGTTAGCGAGCTGCGGGGAGTCGGTGCATGTGATGGGGGTGTTACCGTAGGAGAGGGATCGTAACCGGTCGAATTCCTCCTGGCCGGCTGTGTCCCAGAGTGACAGTTCGATGTGGACATTATCGACAAAGATATCTGCACAAATTTTAGCCAGGCTCTTGTTTGCCTTGGTATGTCATCGTACCGTGGACGTAGTTCTCAAAGACGGTGGGTTCGTAGACTGTTGGGAAATAACTGGTATAGCCAATGAGCTTCTCAATCCATGACGCTTGGTTCGTCGGCGCGGATAACATACCCTCTCGTAAAGACATTCAGCAACGACGTCTTTCCGCAAGCACCATCGCCCCTAATCGACAGGTCAGTATAGGTCCAGCAGGAATCGAGACGGACGGCGGGGGTCTCGGACGCACAGCAGCACCAGCTTACGCTGGACCGTCTTGGATCCTCCGCAAAGAGCAGGCATGGTTTCGAGTCGTCGCGGTTCGAGGAGGCCGTGTCTGAGGAGAATTCGGGTCGGTAAAAGTGAGGGTTTCGCGATAGGTTTTTAGTAGTGTCGGCTCGTGCTCCCTTGGGAAGCTGATGGATCAAGACTCAGGCAGGTCTCAGCAACGCAATCGCATGCGACTTTGGACCAAATGGTGTAACAAGTTGAAGCCGTCGCAAAGTGGCCAGATCGAAGAGAGCCGCACGTCGTGTAATGTCGGGGGGCGAGATTGGATCGAGTTGGAGAGAGTCGTCTGCGCAGAAAACGGGAATCGTGGTTGGACGCAGGGGAACAGGTTAGGGACGGGACAAGGAAATGAAGGGCGCTGGGGGCGAGAGGATAGATGAAGTCACCTCAGAGGCCCAGCAGCAGGCAGTGGAATCCCGAGCTGCGGGTCCTGATTGGCCACGATTGTAGAATTGGCTCCGACTCGGGAGGCGCCAGCCCGCTGCAACTCTGACGTCCAGAACCCCCTAGGGGCGCTGGAAGGAGGACGACTCCACTGAAGCCGTCACCTCCAGCTGGGTGTGCTGGGGCTGAGCGGGCTTCAGCTCCACAGGGGCCCGGAGGTCCACTGCTCCGGTCCTGGGCCTTTCCCGACGGGTGCTAGCCGCTCTATTAAACTGTTCCCATTGCTTTTCATGATCGCCCGGGTCCTCTGAGGTCCGTGACCGACCATTGAAAGCCAATCGATGGGGATCTTGTAGTTGTGTTGACCGTGATCGAGACATGATCCAAGAATCTGGTTGCAACGGCGCGACCCTCGGCAGAAATGGACATGCCGATAAATTGGGGCTTGGCACCATCGTTGACGATTCATGTGGCTTGGCTCCAGCGCTTGACTCGTTGCTGTCGGGTGGCTTAGGCTGCAGTGTTTGGCTTCTATCACACGAGGCCTTGACCAAGCTGGGTATTCGTGACATTCAACGCCAAAGCCCGAGTCCCACCGAGACTCGTGATAGTATTGAATATTGGGTATCCGCTTAATCATCCTCCTTCTGAAACCCCCGTCTTCCTGCGCCCATGCGATCTCCAAGGCCCTTTTCTCCAGCCTTCTGGTGTAACCGGTTCACAAAGTTCCTTCCTCCACGCTCCCGCGCCTTGTCGTCCGCCTCACGGAGCGCTCGTTCCCGCTCCTCCAGCGCTGCCAGCCGCTTCTCGCGGTCTTCGTCTAGTTCTGACGCTGCCGACTGCATGGCTGCCAGCTTGCGTTGACGCTCTTCTTCCGAGGGACCAGAAGGGCCATCGTTGGGTTTTGGTCCGCCGTTAGATCTTGGGCCACCATTAGGCCGTGGTCCACCGTCGGATCTTGGTCCGTCATTGTATCTTGGACCCCTGCTGCGAGTCTCACCACCGTGGCTTCGTCGTCGGTCGTCGTCGTCGCGGCGTCGCCTGTGGCTTCGATCCTCTTCCTCCTCCGAGTCGTCTCGTCTCCGTCGCGAACGACGGTCTGGAGAGTAGTCGTCTCGTCGTCGTCTGTGGCGGTCTTCTCGAGAGTCGTCCCGACGCCGCGGGCTTCGTGATCGTGAGTGGGAACGTCTGCGCTTGTGATGTCTGTCCTCTGGGTCCGCGCTGCGATGACGGTGCCTCCTCCTGTGTCTGTCGTGTCGCTCCTCTCTTCGCTTTGACTTGTCCTTCTTCTCGCCGTCGACACCCATAGATGCCATCAGCTGACGTCGTCTGACTGGGTCGTTCATCATGGCTTCGTAGGCGGCTTGCTCCTGTCGCTTGATGGCGAGCAGCGGATCCTCGCGGATCTTGGCGGCCGTGTCGCGGACTGTGTTGGCATTTTGTAGGGCCATGAAACTCTCCTCTCCAGCCTGCTTCTCGAGCTTCTTGTGTTCTGTGCCCTTGATGAGGTTGTCGATCCTTCG
Source organism: Fusarium cicatricum (assembly GCA_021730345.1). Classification (NCBI taxonomy): domain Eukaryota; kingdom Fungi; phylum Ascomycota; class Sordariomycetes; order Hypocreales; family Nectriaceae; genus Fusarium; species Fusarium cicatricum. The sequence goes on along the minus strand of JAJODA010000828.1, from coordinate 12,097 downwards.
CTTGCCGAGCAGGTATGCCTCGGTCTCTTCTGTTGTGCCCGCCTGCCCATCGTTGGGGCCTTGGTACATCCAGTCGACGCGGTCAACCCTCTTCCTACCGCCTGCTGCCTCGAGCTGTCGCTGCACCTCCTCCTTTTTGCGCTCCTCCTTGATTTCATCGATGCGTTGTTTGGTGCGCTTGCGCTCGGCGAGGGCCTTTTGTTCTTCTCCGAGGACGGCCTGCTGGTTGCGCCACAGCCCAGGGTGGAAGGACTTTTTGAGGTTGAGATCGCCGCCTCCCATAGTGGGCAACTTCTCTCAGGATCGTTGAAAGAGGAGGTTATAGGTAAATGTGATGACGAGGAGCGAGTGTGATGAAGGCGTGAGAGGGTGTTGATGAGAAAGGGTTTGGGTTGCTCTGGGTGGCGATTGATGTTTTAGGCAGGCCCAGCCACTCGGAAAAGCCTTATCGGTGGATCGCTTATCGGACACGTGCCGCCAGTTGCCGCGATGCGCCTACAAATCCAGGACCAGAGTTAATGTATGGCTTGGAGTTCAGAGGTTTCTGAACAACGTTTAATGGTCAATTACTAGCAATGATTTCAACTGCATGTAGCTTCGATGTCCCCTCCAACTAATAGTTCACTTGGGATATGACTTTCGACGGAGAATTTTGGTTTGCGTCTCTCAGAGGCCCATGGCTATTCTTGTTTATCCGCTTCGATATACTTGGGAGTAAGGATCATTCTTGTAGCCAAGAAAGTAAAGGCAGCTCAATGTTATCAGTTCCTAACCGAACCACATCCAATTTAGGTTAGGCTGTATCAATGTCATCGAAAAGGAGGTATCTTTTGAGATTTTACATTGTATTATACAGTCATGTTAAGTCCTCGTCATATGCCGTATATGGCTCCGTCTCAGACTCCTCAAAGTCAACACGTAGTCGTACATTGCTCTTCTGTCTGCAACGCGCAGCCAAACTCTCTACCAACTGGCCCGCTTCACACCAGGCAGGTTTCCAGCCATGGCCTCCATTCGGAAGTTGTACTGCAAGTGTCAGTCTCATGTCGGCCTGGAATTGGGTTCGGTCGCTTACTCTCGTCATCTTGAAATCACTCAGCACACCACGACCTTGGCCACCCATGATGCATCGGTTTCGGATCTGCGTCGGTCGGGTGTAGCAGTGCATCTGCGTCAACTGGATCTGGGCCTCGGCGCGGACTCGGGGAGGGAGAGTGGTGTTTCGGATGATGTAGCGGAGGGCTTGTCTGTAGACGGGTCAGCAGATGCTCGTGTTCGCTTCTCAAGAGGTCGTAGGCTGTCTGATGCTGAATGCGTAGCGGAAAGAGTTTGCGTACCTCTCGGTCTCGTGCTCCTCAAAGACCTTGCGCTTGGTGTGGTCGCGCAGAGTGCGGACGTTGACGAAGCAGCCCAGGTCGAGCTTCTTGGCACGGAACATGGACATGCTGGGCAATTGGGCTTGGGCGACGTGGGATGAAGCTCTTGGAGATGTTGCGCTCGCATTGAATCGGTCGAGGATGGATTTGGCTCAGCCGAAGAAAAGCCGGCGGTCGGATATAGGCCGGATATAAGGGGCCGGCCTCGGGGAGTGGACTGTAATAGTTTGGATGCAATGCTCGTTTACTAAAGTACTGCTATAAATTTGCTGTTGGGGGTAATCTTGCTGTCTCACTGTCATTGAAATTGTCGAGTAACTGTTGAGCTTGCGTTGATGTCAGAGTTATAGAGTTATCCTGGTGTCAGTGGGGTGGATGGATGTGATCCTCTATCTGCGTTCAATTGTTCTTTTTGTATAAATCATACCGGCCCAACTACATTGTCCAAAACCGTGTAAACAATGGGAAAACCGCATACAAGTTTACCTGCTTAAAGAGAAAGAAAAAACACAAACGGTGTAACCTGACCTTGATATTCAGGCTTGTTCTGATCTTGCAACTGATGTAGGGTACAGAAAACTGGACCAGGGCCCGAATCCGTCCAGGGGTCTCTGTGGCTTTGGAATGCGAGTGACGCAAGCTTAGATAAACATTGATGCTGATCAAGCTCAACACAGGCTGCATGCAGTTTCATCCCTTCAACGTCATGTTCATGACGAGTCCCTCTTTGTATCGACTACAATAGTGAATCGTGTCTTGGAGTGTCTCGTGCTCTTCAACACCATCATTCTACAGATCCTCACGCGTGGGTTGCATGTGCGAATAGACGGCTCATCATGGACCCCAGTAGGGAAAACCTCCTTGGATCGGCTGATCGGTCGTCTCTTGATGAGAGTAATGCCTCTGATAGCTACTCTGATCTCGACGCCACGCATTATCTCGACAAGACTCCATTTGAAACCCAGGTGCAGACACCAGCCTCCCTCCAGCGCCGGGCGCCATCTAGAGGCCTCTTTCGTCAATGTCGCGCCTCACCAAAGCGATGCTGCTTGACCGTCGCTGCTGTCACATTGATCGTCTGGACCATCATATCAGCACTAGGCGCCCTTGCTTGGAACAAGATCAAGACACCGCCCGCCTATGGACAGTCACCGCCCTGGTATCCCAGCCCCAAAGGAGGCACGTCCAAGAACTGGGCCGAGAGCTACGATCTGGCTGCCAAACTTGTGAGCAAAATGACATTGGCCGAAAAAGTCAACATCACGACAGGGACGGGATGGAGCATGGGCTTGGCTGTGGGCAGCACAAACCCTGCGGTCCATGCTGGCTTCCCGTCGCTGGCGCTGCAGGATGGACCTCTGGGGATTCGGTTTGCAGATAATGCTACGGCCTGGCCAGCTGGCGTCACTGTCGGAGCCACCTGGAACAAGAAGCTGATGTATGAGCGAGGCAAGGCTCACGGGCTGGAAGCAAAGGGCAAGGGGATCAATGTCATTCTGGGCCCTGCCATTGGACCCCTCGGAAGGATGCCCGCTGGTGGGCGTAACTGGGAGGGCTTTGGTCCTGATCCCTATCTGCAGGGGATTGCCGCTGGTGAGACCATCCGGGGCATTCAGGATCAAGGCATCATGGCCACGATCAAGCACTTTGTGGGTAACGAACAAGAACACTTTCGTCAGGCTTGGGAATGGGGCCTCCCCAACGCCTTGTCGTCCAACATCGACGACCGAACCCTGCACGAGATGTATGCCTGGCCTTTCCAGAACGCCGTCAAAGCCGGAGTTGCAAGCGTCATGTGCTCGTACAACATGGTCAACAACTCGTACGCCTGCCAGAACTCGAAGCTGCTCAATGGGATTCTCAAGGATGAGATGGGCTTCCAAGGGTTCGTCATGTCGGACTGGCTGGCTCAGAGGTCTGGCGTGGCGAGTGCCCTGGCTGGCCTCGACATGAGCATGCCCGGAGATGGGCTAAAGTGGCAGGACGGGGATTCTCTCTGGGGATCTCGTCTGACCCAGGCTGTCCTCAATGGATCTTTGCCGGTGGATCGACTCAACGACATGACCCTGCGAATTGTTGCTTCTTTCTACCAGCTCAAACAAGACAAGCTACCCAACAAGGGACCCAACTTTTCATCCTGGACCAGCGAAAAGATGGGCATACTGGCACCGGGAAGTCCCTCGCCGCAGGAGAAGCAGGTGGTGAACGAGTTTGTCAATGTTCAAGACGACCACGCCAATCTTGCTCGCCAGATAGCTGCTGAGGGAACTGTGCTCCTCAAAAACGACGGCGCTCTTCCTCTCAGCCGCGATGGCTTGCTGGGCAACTCCAAGGCTGGGAAGCATGGCAAAGTCAAAGTTGGTATCTTTGGCGAGGACGCTGGTCCTGGTGAGGGTCCAAATCATTGCCCCGATCAAGGATGCAATCAGGGCACTCTCGGCTCCGGCTGGGGAAGTGGTGCTGCAGACTTTCCATTCCTGATTCCGCCCGTGGATGCTCTGCGCAAGGGCTTCAACAAGGACAAGGTTCAAGTCAGCGAGTTCCTCTCCAACAAGGTCAAAGATCCAAAGAAAGTGGTGGATCAGGACGTCTGCCTGGTCTTTGCCAACTCGGACGCAGGTGAAGGGTATCTCTCGTGGAGCAACGTCCGCGGCGACCGCAATGACCTGTTTCTCCAGAAAGGAGGTGACGCGCTTGTCACAGAGGTCGCCAATCACTGTGGCGGCGGAACTGGCACTACCATTGTCATTGTTCATGCTGTTGGCCCTGTCGTCGTGGAGAACTGGATCAGCCACCCCAGGATCAAGGGCGTCTTGGCAGCCAACCTCCCTGGAGAGGAGAGCGGCAATGCCATCGCCAGCATCATCTTTGGCGACGAGAACCCGAGTGGAAAGCTCCCATACACGATCGGCAAGACTCTTGCGGATTACGGCCAAGGCGGCCAGGCCATGTATCTGCCGAACGGCGTAGTGCCGCAGCAGGACTTTGACGAGGGCCTATACATCGACTACCGACACTTTGACAAGCACAACATCGAGCCTCGGTACGAGTTTGGCTTTGGACTGTCGTATACCTCTTTCGAATACAAGGATTTAAAGGTGACCCGGCGGCGTGCGGTGTCGAATCTCCCTGTCCTACGGCTCTCGCGCCCGAGTGTAGAGCCCCCAAAGCTCGACGACAAGATCCCTGATGTCAAGGAGGGGCTCTGGCCCAAGCACATTCGGAGACTTGAGAAATGGATCTACCCATACATCAACTCGCCCAAGGACATCAAGCAGGGCGACTATCCCTACCCCGAAGGCTACGATACCGAGCAGCCTCCGTCGCCGGCGGGAGGAGAGGAGGGCGGCAATCCGGATCTCTGGGAGACGGTGGTGACTGTCTCTGTCGTCGTCACCAACAACGGTCCTGTGGATGGCAAGGCTGTGCCGCAGCTGTACCTATCTTACCCCGAGACCTCCAAGGTCGACCATCCGGCTCGGGTTCTCCGCGGCTTTGACAAGGTGATTTTGAAAAAGGGCGAGAGCAAGACGGTCAAGTTTGAGCTCAACAGGAGGGATCTGAGCTACTGGGACGTGGAGGAGCAGAATTGGAGGGTGACGGGTGATGGGCCTTTTACGTTTGCCGTGGGAGAGAGTTCCAGGGACTTGAGGCTGACGGGGGAGTACTATGCTGATGATTCTCAGAGTGCTTGATGGCCGTGGCCTGCAGGTAATTGAATGATACATTGAACCAAGTGTTGAAAATATCGAGACCAAATGGTGATTGGGGACTTTCAGGACCCCATTGTTTAGCTATTCAGTTACACAGACATGTCTTTGCCTCGCAGCCAACTCGTGCTCTTTGTTCTTCTTTGTTCTTGTGCTCTTCATAAGCAACGTCAACCAGAACCCTGTGTACAAAAACAAAGCACACAAACACCCTTTGATCCATCAGAAGCGTGCCTATCCTTCACTGACTCTTCCCACGCTCATATTCACTGCTCCTGGTGCTTGGGGGGAGCAGGGATGGTTGGGACAAAGCCGGCGAGCTCAGAGACCCGAAACCCTCCATCCTCCTCGTTGATCTCGTCTTGAGTCTGCTCGTTCTCCCGAGAAACCAAACTGTTCCAGTCAATGTTTCGCGCAACCACGTCGGACGCCCCACGACGACGGACAGGAGGCGCAATCACGATGCCGACCAAGTTGTTGGCGTCTGCGCCGAATCGGAAGCGGCCAGAGCCTGAAACCTCCCCGAGATGTTCAAAGGCGGCGCGCGCATGCTGAGGGCTGTTGGCGCTGAACACGAGGCCGTCGACGCCGGGCACGGGAAGACGGGCGTAGATGTTTGTGGCAGGGCCGGTAGAGGCGCCGTTGACGATGTCGATGCCATGAGGAGTGCCGTCGGTGCCTTCAATTGCCTGGAGGTCCATTCTCTCGACTCTCTGGAGCAGGGGCTCTACAAGGCCGTTGTTTCGCGGTGCCAAGTAAGAGTCACGGCGGCGAGCTTGTGCAGGACGCTGGGGTTCCTAACCCTGGCGAGGGAGCAGAGGACGAGGAGAACCGAAAGTTACCCTCCGGTTGGACGTTGCAGGTGGAGTAGACTCCGGGCCCGAGACATGACGGCCGTAGAGTCGGGGATCAGGGCCCGGGTCAGACACACGGGGTAGCCGATCACGACGATACCGGTTGGTCTGCTTTCGAGGTGTCTTTGGAGTCGAGGGAATGGGGGTCATGGTGATTGAGGAGTTGAGACGTTCTTTTCGCTGGGGGCTGTGATGGTGTAATTAAGAGGGTTTGTTTACTTTGAGCTCATGATGGTAATATCATGGCAGATGTTTGTTTACTTTCGGCCGCCAGTTGCCAGCTGCCAGCACTGCCAACGCCTTCTCATGACTGCACTTTGGCAGTGCCAGATTATGAGTTGCTCATGGCAACATTGACTGATATTCCGTTTATTTGTTGACTGCGGTACTGGGCTCGCCTTGTTTCCGAAGCAAGCGACTCAGAGCCTGTGAATCACCAACGCTATCACCGATCCTTTGCGCAACCATCACCACTTTCCCACAATGGCCGGCAACACTCTGTTTCATGCCAAGTTTGATTCATCGTATCACCCTGATCAGACATTTCCGAAGCCTTGGGTCGGGGATAACCCCGAGATACAGATGCGGCGGGAGTATATCAAAGCCTTTCTTGAATGGATGAGCCCGAAGGAGATGCATCGGTATGAAGAGTTGAAGCGGGAGGCTGAAAAGGCCGTCGCGCTGGCCCTGAAGCAGGCAAAGTGGCGACGAGTCTCGGGGCATTACTTTGCTTTTGTCGTCGACAAAGTCATCTGGGAAGGCTTTTGTAAGTGCTCGTTAAGGAGACGCGATGCTCACTCACTGACTCTTGATGACAGTCGAAAGACGCCGTCCCGACAGCCCGCCCTGGCCATGGAAGACGTTCCCTGATATCCAGACTCGATTCGGCGAACAACATTCGACAAGCTACGATAACCTGCGTCGAAAGCCTCTCTCCGACCTGCAGCCTGTTGTGCCTGCTCCCTCAACCATCGACATCGACAAGCTTGACCCTGCTATCGTGCTTCCCATCGAGCGAGATTGTCTGCAAAGGGTGGAACTGAGGATGAACGATCTCGCGCTGCAGTGGCAGGCTTCGGAAGGGCGTGAAGCGTTCAAGACCGTCCAATCCGCCCTGGCTGGTATGATTCACCTCAACGGCACTGGCTACTCTGAGCTTGGAGTGCCAACTCCCGTCGGCGAACCCGTGCCTCTGTGCGACAATGAGAGGCATCGGTTGACGGATGAGGTTGGCAGGTTGGAGAACATCAACGCTATTCTTCGCTCCCAGCTCAAGGACTCCGAGGCCAAGAGGAACCAAATGAAGCATGATCACCAGACCAAGGTCATGGAGCGTCAGGGAGAAGTCGACGAGCCAAAGATCGCGCTCAGAGGCAGGAAGAGTCTCGGAGCCCATGGAGTGGCCCATGTCGATGGTGATCCGGGCTTTGGGGAGACCGTGTCTGCGTTCGCACCTGTTGGAGCAGACGAGTCTACCTCGTTTCTTCGAACCAACCTCTCGGCCGAGAATCGCAAGCGTCCTCGACCCAACACGCCTCTAAACACGGAAGAGGACTCTGAGGAAGTCAGCGCCATTTCTGCCCTCTTCTCTTCACTCGCCGCCAGCTCTCAGCGCCTTCACCTTGCCCAGGATGAGCAGTCCAATGTTGCTACACTTGCCCCAGCCTTGATCGTCCACCTGGCCGACGGACGTCTTCAGAGGTTTCTCGACGAGGGCCCATTGGAGGCTTGGGTTTGCACCTCGACCCTTGGCCGTGGAGAGTTTGATGGAGCTGGTGCTGTGTGTGCTCATCTTTGGGGCTGCAGCTACCGTTTCAAGGTTGTGATGGAGAACGGGAAGCGCCGGTTGAAGGTTCGACAGGCTCGACAGTGATTCAATGCTCTTTGAGTCGGTGCACGGTTTCTGTTCTCTGGCTACTCGGGCGTGGTTCGACACTGAACATGATTTCTGGGCGCATCGTCCGCTCTTATTCACCACAGGAATGATGCGTATGCAACAACGCATGGCGTTTGGAGCGAGTGACAAAGTTTTGAGTTTCGAATTCAAGGAATATGGTCCGAGGTGATTACTATTCATTTGTTTGGTATCTGAATGGCCTATTGCGCCTGAGCTGAGGATCTCGACGACACATTGGTCATTTGCATGTATAGTAACGGGTCTACGATGATATGGGGCAAAACTCTTGTGTACGATAGCTGTGTAAAATGTATGGTAGCTTGACATTCTCGATTGCCGCTGATCACAGCGTGACGATGAATATGCTGCTTGATGTTTGGGAATGGCAGAGCCTCAAGATACCGCCATCGACTCTGTCTCAATTGGCGATAACAGAAGACGTGCAGCTGATAGTTAGATGTTCAGCACCGTCGTTCTCTATGTACTCATCGAATCAAATGAACATGTGTCGAGGATGTGAGCAGAAGACTTGGTCCAACAGTGAGCCTGACGTCGTACAAGCCGTGAACAAGGTGTTGAAAAGCTGTACACCGCAAAACACATCAAATCACAGAATAGTCTACGAGCCATTGTTCAGAGACTTACCGCTCGAGCTTCTATATAACACCTGGGCTTGTTAGCTCTCTGTCTCTTTCGGTACCAGTCACTACTCAGCAACAATACAGCACCCTCTGCCTCACCCAATTCGATTACCACCCAAATCAACAGAGACTTCAAAATGTCTACTACTCTATCAGAGATCACCACCGAGGTCCGAGCTGATCACACTGACTGGATCTGTAAGGAATGGCTGGGAAACGATAATGGAGGAATCTGCGACACCCGCAACTCCATGTCTAATGAGTATTGCACAAGCTGTGGCAACAGGCGAGATGTCGGCGCCGAGGCTCAAGACACCCACGAAGAAAAGATTGGAATCCTTATCGCTGTTTCCAACCATGGGAACGTCTATGAGGAGTATTGGGACTATATTCCTCGCCTGACCAACGGCCACCTGACTGAGTAGACTATGGTCGACAGGTCAAGTGTGCGCATGAAAGGAAGTGAGAGCATAGAAATGGATCTTGGCGTTTAGAGAACCGGAGTTGAGTAGACAGCAAAGAAATTGACCTTCACCTGCTACGGCAAATACACGCTCGCAACGTATTGTACTGTGACTGAAGGCCTTCAATATCGACCGAGTGTGTATCATCAAACATGTCTAGTTGAATCCATCTATATACATCCAAAGAATCTGACGCTTAGTACACATAACGGAAACTCAAGTTCTCCTTGTCCGTCAGATCGTCGTAAGCGCGACCCGTGGCATCAGGGTTCGCCTCAGCGACACCCTGGGCAAACAGCTCGTCGCGCTTGCGGTTCTCACGAACGAGATACCATCGAAGAGCAAGGATGACAACAACGAGGAGGCTGTAGCAGCCGAGATGGGTGGCAAAGGCAATAAAGTAACGTGGACCATCGTGGGAGAGAAAGACCTGGGGGCCAATGGCGTTACCAGCGGCCCAGACGATAAAGTTAAAGGCAACCACAACCGTCTTCTTGGTCTGACCAGCCGTGTTTCGCGAGATCATGGAGAGACCCAGAGTCTGGGCGGACCAGAAGGATAGCGTGATGTAGTAGCAGATGAGGAGGCCGATGTGCTGCGCAAAGGTCTCGTTGGGGAGGGTCATGAGGAGAATGGTACCGACGAAAGATCTGGACGGTTAGCATGGGTCAAGAAGTTGAGCCAGTGTGAACTCACGGGATACAGAAGCCAAGCATGACAAAGGAGTTTTGGTTGGTCTTCTTGACGAGCCAGGCAGACGACAGCAGTACGATGACAATGTAGAAGCCGAGAACCATGGCGAGGAGTTGAGTCTGAAGCGTGGAGAAGCCAAAGCCCTTGATAATGATGTTGGCAAAGGCACCGAGCCCCGAGGTGGGGAGAGTGGTGCACAGGGAGATGAGGGCGTAGCCGTAGGTCTGGGGGTCCTTGAATCCCTCCCAAAACTGCTCCTTCTTGAACGTCTTGTTCTGGATACCGGTCTGGTTGTCGCGGACACGCTCTACCATCTCGTGCTTCTCCTGCTCTGTCCAGCACTTGGCGCGCATGGGAGAGTCGGGCATCCACCAGAGAACAAAGATGCCAAAGATGACCGAGATGATGCCGTACGACAGGAAGAGCCACTGCCAGGACTTGAGAGGGCCGGTCTTGATGAGGGAGAAACAGTAGGCGAGGAGACCACCGACGATCTGCTGGGCTCCGTTCATCATGTACCTGGTACGCATGTTAGTCCGGAACGTGACGACTAGAGTAAAAGTCTTAGACATACCAGTAGGTCACACGGGACGCCTGCTCTTCACGACGGTACCATACGGCGGACAGCATGACAAAGCAGGGCTGGCAGGCGGATTCAAAGATACCCAGAAGGGTCCGAACAATAACGAGACCCTTAAAGTCCTTGCAGGCAGCATGGCAGGCCAGCACACCTCCCCACGCAATGATGGAGAAGCTGAGGTATTTGGCGATGGGCAGGCGAGAGATGAGCCAGTTCTGGGGGTATTCAACGACGAGGATGGCAAGGTAGATACATGTGGTGAGCCACGAGAACTGCAGACGCTATGGTTAGCATCGTGTCTTGGTCAATGACTGCTCAAGAGAACTTACCTGCTGAGTAATTGTGCCATCTGGATTCTCCAGGCCAGTGTCGGCCGTCAAGCCCATGATGGAGGCAAACGATAGAGTGCCCTTGTCAATGGCCTGGAGGAAGTAGGTGCCGATCATGACGAGGAGGACACGCTTGTCAATCATCTTGCGCAGCTCGGCGCTACGCTCGGGGGTGATGTTGATGCGTACGTCAGAGACATACTCGGCCAACTCTTTGTCGACACGCTCAGAGTGTTGAGTTGGCTTCTCAAGGTCCTCGAGCTCGTCGAGGGACCGCCGCTTGATGTCGCCGGGGGCCGCCATGGTTGCCAATGGTGTTGCAGAGTATAGGTAGAGGTCTCAAAGAAGAATGGGAGTGATAAAAGTGAACACTCTACAGGCTGGAGAGGATGCAACTGCTGTGAACTCGGACTGTTGGACAAAAAGAGGGTTATAGACGTGTTTTATCTGTCTCCGTGTCGTACCGCGGCCTCAATCCTGGGGTCCGGGGTGTGAAGGGCTTCCCCAGGTGCCACTCAGCGTTACTGGTGCGGAGAGGGCTGCGTTCCCCATTTTCCCCCAGACATCCCAGTATCTTGCTCGACGCGAGTGTGATGCTGGAGCAAACTTGTGGACTTACGCAGCGAGTTGAGCTCGTTACGGTTTGAACCGAGGTTCCGAATGGCATCTCGGTGGTGCGGATGAGCTGCTCCCAGAGGCAGACCCCGAATAAACTCCAAATGTTCATGCTGGTTGGCCACAGCGAGATGCTCAGAAGAGGGGGAATCCACCGCCTTAGGAGTTGAGCCGGGACGATGGCAAGGATCTCCGCTCGAGGGAAGTGAGTGGACGGGGAGGTGAGTACAGACTGGAGAAGGGGAATGCGACCTTGGCCAGGGGACGGGCTTTATCGCCCGCTGAGAAGCATGGCATGACGACCGGAAGCTTGCCGAGAGGCCAAGAGATGACGCTGGAAGCCTGCCATGATGGTTCCATGTTTGTCTAGGCAGTATGAAGGATTATGTATGTGGCGGCGGCATGGATGTTTCGCCTGACGTGCTCCCTGTAAAAAGAATTGGAGAAATGAGGCAACGGCACAAATTACTCCGCATCTTGTATCCGTGCAAGGCAATGAATGTCGGGTGGATGTGATTAGTCTGGCTATCTTGATACTATCATATTACTATGAGTGCAAGGGAGCTGTTCAATTAAGCGTGACGAAAGAGTCTAGAGATGGTCACGATTAAGCACCAGTTAGCGGTATTAAAGGCATGGAGTACTCCACAAGTTCCACAAGACAATCACTACTGAAGCGTCAATGAGTTTCTTGTTATTTCCGTCTTGTATTTAGTCCCGTCTTACACCACCTCCGGAATATCCGGCCTGTTCTTCACATTCAACACCAACAGACTCACGCATGAATATCCCCCAACGACTCCTGCATATGGCTTCATCATAGCTTCACTATATCCCTCTTCCTCGACAACTTCAAGCTGTAACTTGCTTGTCCTGGTTGTCCAGGTTGTCCCGTCCTGTGGAGAAGACGTCTCCGCCCCCATCGCTCGCCCCAGGCC
>JAJODA010000827.1:0-32640 GCA_021730345.1 Fusarium cicatricum | reverse complement strand
GGGCTGGCCGGTGTCGACTCCCTTCCGGCTGCCGAAAGTGGACGGGGTGGCGCCATGGTACCAAAGAGAATGGATGCCAGCTGGGCCGCGTTGCCGCCACCTGGCCGGTCATCATCATCCGAGTCCTCATCGTCATCGTCCTTATCCGAGCCCCAGTCATCCGAGTCCGCACGACGGCGCGAGACAGGTGCCGCAGGAGCAGCAGGAGCCTTGGACTCTTGGTTCTGAGTGATCCGATGGAAGGGATTCGTGGAGACCTCCGACTTGGGCTCAGGAGGTGCCGGCGCAGAAGGGGCAGGAGGTGCCGGTGGAGCAGCAGCCGGAGCAGGGGACGTGCTCTCGTTCGACTGGGACATCATTCGGAAGAATGGGTTCTTGCTCTCAGTCTCAGTAGGTGGCGACGTGATGACTGCCGGAGGTGGAGAGACGGCAGAGGCGGCCGGGGGCGGCGATTGCTGCTTCTCTGCCTCCTGGCTGGCCACCTGGCTGTCGGTCATGGTTGGTGTCGAGGCCTGAGGTGTGATCTGCTGTGGGCCTTCGTCATCATCCGACGAGGAGCTATCGTCTTCCATGGCTTCGAGTTGTCGTTGAAGCTCAAGCTCACGCTGACGAGCAGCCTCAATCTCGGCTCGTCGTGCGGCGAGCTTAGCCTCCTTATCCTTTGCTTCAGCCTGGGCAGCCTTTTTCCGCTTCTTCTCCTCTTCCTTACGGAGCTTGCCCTGTTTCACCTGCTCCTCGAGTGCCCTCAGGCGAGCATCAGCAGCCGCTCGCTCCTGAGCAAGGTCATCTTCCTGTTCCTTGGCTGCCTCTCTGCAAAGGGGTTAGTATAACTTCATAAATGTATGGGACGCAGTACTTACTCCATCCGTTGCGTCTCGCGCTGCTGTTCCTCGTGCTCATGGGCGAGTCTTTCTTCTTCAGCCTGCTTGGCAGCGGCGGCCTCCTCCTCGGCCTTTTTCGTAGCTTCGTGGTCAGGCTCCGGCTTGCCACGATGGCGGGTTGGTGGAGGCGGAGGCTTCTTTGCCTCTGTCTTGGACTGCTCCGGAGCAGGTGGAGGCACACCTTGCTCTTCTGCCAGACGGGCCTGTCGCTCAGCTTCTCTACGAGCATCTTCCTCCTCAGCCTGACGCAACTTGGCGGCTCGCTCGGCCCTCTCACGCTCGATACGCTGAGCGGCGGTCTCACAAGGCTTGGTGGGTGCCTTGATTCCAAGAGCCGCCAGACGCTCAGCCATACGCTGCTCAGCCTGCTGCTTGATGAACGCAGCGCGCTCCTCGGGGGTCTTGTATGATGAGTAGGACCCGCCGGCAGGGGGTGTCGCCGTGCGAGTTGTTGACACGGGGCTCTCGATTCGAGGACTGGCAACACGCTCGGGCCTCGTCTCTTCAACATGCGCTGAAGGTCGAGAGGGTCTCTTGTCCTGGTTGCGGACTCGGGCAGATCGACTTTCGCGTTGCATATCAAAGATAAAGTCTCGAACCTCGTCTTCGACTCCAAGTCCGTCTTCCCAGCGGCGCTTCTCGTGCTCGCTAGTGCTGTCGCGCCCACCCTCCTTGAGGCTGTCCTCAATACCGCGAGCAAAGTCACGGACGCTCTCTTCAACATCGCGGACCATGCGTTCGTTACCCTCTTTCTCGTTCTTGACCTTGATGCTCTCCTCTTCCAGACGCTTGGGCGCATCGACGTCCTCGGTGCCAACGTCAACCTTCTTGCCTGTCAAGGCAGCAGTTCGCTGCTGCATCATGGCCTTGGCCCTGGCTTTCAGTCGATCCGACTCAGTTACAGTACCACCAGGTCCGGTCCCCACGATGGGGGTGCCGCTGTTGGGGTGAGCTTTGGCGTCCTTGATACGGAACAACTCTAGCCTGGCATCCATAATAGCTTTCTCTGTGCGTCGCACCTGAGAGGCGAGTTCAGGAACCTTGTCAGTGAGGTTCTGTAGCTGGCGCTTGAGGGTTCGTCGCTCAGCATCGGAATCTCCGCTAGCAAGAGCAGCATCAGGATGAGAATCAATGTCCTCTTGGATGCGACGGATGCGACGATAGAGCTCCTCAGCTTCACGTCGATCCCGTCGATCGAGGATGTCGTCCTCCTCGTAGTTTTTCTCATCAGCGAAATCCATGGCGTCTAGAAGTACCTCTTTCTCCTTAATCTTCTTCTTGAGCTGCTCCAGGGAAAATTCCTCGTTGGAAGCGACAGATGAAGGAGAGTCAGGTCGGGGCGAGTTGTTGCCAACCCTGCGTCGAGCGCTAGACCTGTACCCAAACTTTTCGTCCTCGTTCTTGAAGACTGTGGCATCCTTACGGCCCGCAACGGCTCCAGTAGGGGCGCCCCTGAATGAGCGGTTCTTCATGTAGCTAACACCCGTTTTCTGAGGCAACAGAGCGGCTCCAGATTTGTTGCGGAACTCTGACTCGTCGTGTAGCATCGACTTAATGGTGCCAATGGACTGGTTGAAGTTACGAGTTGAGGGAGGCACAAGCTCAGGGGGAAGGGTGGTGGGCAGTGGGTATCCGTTGAGCTTTCTGTAGATCAAGTGCATGGAGACAGCAAACTCGTCGAGATCAAGACGTCCCTTGTTGCCGTGGTCTGCTAAAGTCCATACTCGTTCCAGGTCAGGCTTCTCAAGTCCACTCTGCCCAAAGATCTCGATGGCCTGGTCGCCACCAATGTAGCCCTTACCAAGGCCATCCCAAGCCTTGAAGAGAGAGTCGTAACGTGTCTTCTCTTCCTTGGTAATGGCCCAAGGGATGACGGCGTTTCCTTGAAGACCCTGAGTAGTGAAGTTACCCCCCTCTCGACCCTGCTGAGGCATCATACGCGCCTGGAGAGCATCGATGTTGGGCAGTCCAGTAGAGGGAGCATTGACGAGACCCCACTGGCCAGGTCGTCCTGTGGGTTGGGCATTCAGGGGAGCAGGCATACCACCCGCAGCACCAGGTGACAATGATTGACCATAACCAGTAGGCATTGGGGGCATGGGAGGTCGAGGTCCGTTATATCCAGTTGCCTGCGGGTTGCTCGGCATCCCAGGGAAGCCAGTCTGCTGAGACTGCAAACCCTGCTGTCCAAATCCAGTCTGCTGCCCGGGGAAGCCCGTCATCTGAGTCTGGAGCAGCTGCGAGTTCGATGCCTGAGGTTGAGGCTGTTGAATAGTCGGTGGGGTTGCAGTGTTGGTCCTGATATCCGGAGCTGGGGTCGTGCTGGTTGAGGGACCGCCCTCGTCGGCAACGCTGAAGCTAATAATATCAACCATGCTCGAAACCTCATTCTTGATATTGTCGGGCAAGTTTGACGGAAGTTGCTTGCCAGTAAGCTTCAGGTTGCATAGGTACATGGCGAGCGCGAACTCGGGGAAGTAGAGTTGGCCAGCACGGGTGGTATCAGCCAGAGTCCTACAATACGTTAGCATCAACCGCATCGCTGGAGCACTACATGAAGCCCGAGTCAAGGTGAACTCACCAGATATGGGACAGAGAGTCGCCATCGAGCCTTGACCGCATAAGAAGGTCGCGCGCCTTGTCTCCCGACATGGTCATTCCACCTTCGCCCACGGCGGACTTGAACAGAGTCTCAAACTTTGCTTGATCCTGTGCCGTGATAAATGACAGTCGGATATTAGGGATTTTGTTGGGCTGCTTTTCCGCCCTTCGTCCTCGCGGCTTTGCCGTCCCGCCGGTCTGGAAGGACGCGGCCATCTCGGTGAAGCCTGTCGCCTGAGGTTTCATCGGCGGCGGCGGCGGATTCGACGGACCAGAAGCCTGCTGCGGCGAAGCAGAGAAGCCGGTCGGCTGGCTCGACTGAAAGCCCGGCTGCTGCTGCTGTTGCTGTTGTTGGAATTGCTGCTGGAACTGCGGCGGGATTGAGGGCATTGGGGGCGCGCCAGTCTGGAAGCTCTGCTGCGGCTGGGTCTGCTGGGGCTGCTGTTGCTGCTGTCCCGGAAACCCTGTGAACTGCTGCTGGAGAGGCTGGGTTGGCTGCAATCCCTGGCCTTGCATTGGGAAGCCAGTGTATTGTTGCTGCAAAGGAGCCTGTCCAAAGCCCGTGGGCTGAGGCGCAAAGGGACTGGGTTGCTGGCCAGTCTGCTGCCCCATGTTGCCAAAGGACCCTCCGCCATATTGTTGCTGGGCGCCAGGTCGCTGGCTATTGCCGCCTAAGAAGGCGTTCGAGTTGGAGTACATGGTGAGTGAGGTGCCGTTTTGGTTCCCGGTCTCTCAAGACCACGTAATGAAGCTCGATCGGGGGTCCAGGAAACGCTAATTCGGGGGGGGGTTACGAGGAACCGAGAGGTCGCTTCGAGGGGTGCGGAAGCTCCCGCAGTGACAGGAAAAATAGAGACGCAGTACGAAATATGACAATTATAATATGAAAAGGACAGGAGCCTTTAGATGGCGAGCGTGGAGCGGATGGAGGGTATCCGCAGAGTGTGATGATGGTGGAGGATCAAGAGAGCGAGAGTGGCTTCCGTCCATTGGTGATGACGAGGGTCGTCCACCTGCGGGCCGCCAGGCTGCTAAAGGTTCCAGTGGATTCCCCCATGGAGAACAGCGCTTTCAGTGGTGCCTTGCGCCCAGCGGCTGCCAAGGGAGCAGAGCCCAAAAGCAAATTGAGGTGGCTTGGGCTTCTCCTGGACCAACCGGGATTGGCGGCCTTTTTGCAAGTGGCTGAGCATGAGCTGTCGCGTCTGTCAAGTGGAGGTATCTTCGGATACTTGCATAATTACCTTACCATACCTTATGTATCGTGACTTTGTGAGATACCGAAGCAGGGACGACACTCTCAATTCACTATGCAAGAATGGAACCATCTGAATATGAGACATGGTAAATTCGACTTTAAGGCTTCTAAGATAAAACTAACGAAGGGTATCAAGAGTATACGCATCAAAAACACTGAAACCACCGATTCCAAACACCAAATCCTATCGACACCTGCTGCCCGTTGTGTATCTCAAAAAACTCCAGAATGATCGCTTATTCGTTCAGAAACCAGCTTCTCCATGTATGTATTCCCGTAATGCTCGTTTCATCCAACCTCATGTATGCCGTTCGTCAAACTGAATTCCGTTATCCTCCTCCTCGATACACCCAGCTTCATCACTCCAGAACCGTCGATGGGCTCGAAGTTCCAGCCCAAAGTCAGTGTCCTGAGGGTCGGCAAAGGAGTAGTCGTGGTCGTAATCAAGGGGCTCTTCATGAACCATCTGCGGGTCTTGTTGGTTGCCCATGAGATATTCTTTGTCCATCGGGCTCTCCAGCTCAGGTGGCGTGGGTACCGCAGAGCCAGTGCTAGGGCTCTCTGCGGCTACGCTCATACCGCCCTCGCTTGAGACAATCGAGTACGACCTCGAGTATGACCTCGAGACTCTGGGTCCGGGTTCATTTGAAGCTCCAACCAAGCGAGTCGCGCCTAGAGATATTGTGCTTGCTCTCTTCTGGAACGTGGTTGACGGACGGCGACTCTTCGCCCTGTTGGACTCAAAGGCCCGAAGTGCAAGCCCGCCAAATGCTTTGCAAAAGTCTTCTTCGCCATCGTTAAACATGTATCCGTCCTGACCAGGACTGTCCCGGCCATCTTCACCTTCTTCGAAAAGGAGTTTGTTCCTTTCCAACACCTCCTTCTGTGTCTCCACCGCATCTTCCCAGCCTCCTCTCAGCTGTTGCGCAAGGGGCTGGCTGACGCTCTGTGGGGCCTTCTCGTGCCGGAGCCTTGAGATCATAGACTGCCGACGTGCCGAGGTTGCAGTTGTCACAGCACTATCGACCGACTTTTGTATCGTTTGAGCGAGGTCTCGATCCGAGAAAGCCGAAAAGTATCGAATGGTCGTGCTATCGCCTAGGTGTCTCACAAGATGCCGGAAGCTGGAGAGGTTAAAGTCATTGCCCTCGCAGTCCAGACTGTGCAGCGTCTTGTTGGCAGAGATGGCCTCTGCCAGATCTCCAATGTTAACGTTCAGCATCTGGCTCCGGACGCGGAGATGCTCAAGCCTGGTGTTTGATCGAAGACCACTCAGAGCCTTGGAGAATCGTCGACCAAGACGTCCCTCATCCAACTTGGCATCAAAACCAGACAGGTCAAGAAACCTAATGGTATTATTCTGAGAAAATAGATCCGAGAGCGCCTTACAGGCTGTCTCACTGGCTGAGTCGGGGGTCGCGGTGCCAGCAAGACTGAGGCACTGAATCGTTTTGTTGACTGTCAGCGCCCTCAGTAGCTTGATATAGTTCGTCTCCAACGCGAACTCGATCATTTGTACAAAAAGGCCCCAGGGGCCAAAGCACTCGGAGATCACTGCTGTTAGATCATCAATGCCCTCGTCTAGGCGGTTGCCATTGATGTATAGAGTCAACTCTCGGGCTTGACCCATCGCGTAGAACATCTGGGCTATTTGCGAGCCCGTCAGACCGCATTTGCTAAGGCGAAGGATCTTAAGGTTGTCGGAACTGGGCGATGCAAGGTACCCGGTCAACAAGTCAATAGTTGGGCCGTTGAGCTGCAGAGTACATGTTAACCTTGTTCTCAACATAAGAGCAAATTCACTTACAGCAATGCCGGACAAGTCAAGCTCCTCCAAAGCCCACGAGTTCAATACTGCTTCCTCGAATAAGGGAGAATCCAAGGGAATGCGGGTGTTCCCGGCAATAATCAGCCTTTTGATGGCCTGAAGTTGAGTGAGCGCGTAGTGGATGATTTCAAACTTGACCGTGCCCTGGTTTTCAGAAGTGTCAATGTGCTGTAAGCTGGAGCCTTGGCCAGAGATGCCGGACCAGAGCGTGGTGAGCCCCTCATCGCCAAGCCCGCAGTTGGATAGGTCGAGTTTCCTCATGTAAACCTCATCAAGGACAAGCAGATTGGCTAGCAGGAATTAGCAAGAGCTAGGTGACAAAGCAAGGGTGACCAACCTAGTTCCTCAACGTCAACCGGAGCAAGGAGGTTGCCGGCCATGTTAATGCTATGGCAGAGACAAGCCTGACGTTTGAGCAGCATCAAAATAGGACCAAGGACCTCCGAGCTGACTCTACGAGCACCCTCGGGATCCTTTGTGCGTCCTATTGTGCTTCGAGAACCCAAAATATTCCGTAAATCCATGCTTCGGATCGATTCGGAGGAAAATGCCAGAGCGTGCATCTCCTGACTAAGGACGGACGCCTGCATCAAGTGGTCATAATGCTCTTCCGATATTTTAATGCCTGTCAAAAGTTAGCCCACTCCGTCCTCCTTATTCAAGAGAAGGACTTTACCATTCAAAGAGGTATAAGCAATGGCGTCTCCGAAGTGAGAATAATCCTTCTTGCCGGCGAGACCAGACAAGTCAACATTGCGAAAAGAGAGCTCTTTAAAGTAGCTGTTGTAACGCAAAGCACGGAATAGCGCAAGTAGTTGCAGCGTAGAGTATGCCTGGGCCGTTGAAGGCAAAAGTCGAAAGGCGGGCTGAGAAGGTGTGTTCCATTCGATAGTCCATCGAGGAACCTGGACTTTGAAGGCAGCACAGTATGCGTGCAAACTTCGCTCGAGTCCTCCCAAATCATTGCCAGAGGTCAACTGAAGCGGTGGAGGCAGACCTTTGATATCGAAAATAGCCTTTTGCAAATGCTGTGGCCACATGGGCTTGAGTTCTCGGTCGACCTTTGTCATGGCTTCAATGATCCGTCGATAATGGACGCTGGCTAGTTCGAGCCTATTTTCGCGGCCAAGGGGCAATCTGAGAGGAGTTAGTACACTCGAAAATTGCAGAAAACAGGATGTCGTGACTTACCGGAAGCTCATGACGAATCTCTGCTCGTGTGACGCAACAGACGCTCGGAAACGGATGAGTGAGACGGTGCCGAAGGACTGCACCTTTACACGAAGGTCGCCAGGGGTAGTTGCGTGGTCTGCCTTGAGTACTTCAAGGAAGTAGAGCATGGATGGTCCGATGACGATGTAGAAGGATGGGCCGTCGACAAAGTGCTGAGACTCTTCAGCAGAGTTGGCTTTCTGAGTCACACCAATCGTTCGCTTGGCGACAGGGAAAGTCAGAATCTTGGAAACACTGCTATTGGCGTCAGGTTCTGTGGTTTCCACAATGTGATTGATTCTCGCTCTTAGATTGCCAGGGACCAACGAAGGAGGAGGTGATCGCCTGATGTTCATTCTGCAAGTTTGCTGGATGCTAGCGAGCCAGTCATCCCGATCCTTGGGAAGCATGAAGAACAAGTGCGCCTTGGAAAACGCAAGCTTAGGCCATTGGGCAAACCACCACACTTCGAGACCGAAGCGAGGACTAGAACCTTCTTCATTGAAGACAGCAACAATAGAACGTAAGGGGATCTCCATGCGAACATCAGTCGCCGATGATTTGCTGGTAGAGAGCTGGGCGCTGCTGGGTTTTAACATTCCATCCATTTGGCCAAGCTGTAAAAAGGCAGCCTTTGCAGTATCTATGCTGCTGAATTTGATCAAACATGTATCCGTGAGTACCAGATATTCGGCTCGGGCCTTGAGGAGTGAGACGTCTGTTTTGAGGGGCCCGAATTGAACGAGCTCCATCGAGGCATAAGGCACCTCTGGAGGCATGGAGGAAAATTCGGGAGCCGAGGCGCTCATGGGTGACACGCTCGAAACTCGTCGATGGATTCTGTCGATCATGGACCCCGAGCCGGAATGGGTCTTTTGGAGTCGTCGAGTAGAAGAAGATGAGTTTCGAGATGGAGCTTGAGGCATAGATTCGATCGAAGAGTTGCTGAGGGAGCGAAGCGCCTTAGAGAAGACGCGAGGCTTCTTGCCGTCGACATTGTCAGGTTCCTTATTTGCTTCGTGTGGAATTGGAACCGGAGGCGTCGTCCGCAGAGTCGGCAGAGTCCTTCTCCTCCACTTATCGCCGTTCATGTTGACCAGCTCGCTGTCTTGGAAGATCGTCGATGTTTCGAGTCAAGACCCAGTTCCTTGTACTTCTCCCGTTGAGCAAAGATGGAGCAGCAGGTGAGGACCAGCGTGCAGGCTCCTCGCATGCCGCCAGAGAAAGTCAGGGTCTTTCAAAGTCCAGATTCCAAAGCTTGATACAATGAGGCGTCTCCCAGGGTGAAGAGAGTCGACGTCTAGCAATCGTAGAACCGTGGGGACTGAGGCAAAGGATCGTGCCGACGTCAGATTGTCTTAGGCCTCGGCTGCTATGGATGTCTTTGAATTTCGCCAAATCAATCCGAGGCCCCGCATGCGTCTTTCGTTTGAAGCGTGATAAGGGAGCTCGATGACACCAAAGCACGTCGTCGAACGATTTGGGGTTGGTGGTACTGAGGTGCGCAAGAGGAGACGCGTGGGTATAAGACTGCCAACGTATAGTAGATTGTCCTGGCCGCAGAAGAGAGGTTGAGAATACTGCAGACAGTCACGCAAAGAAGCCCAAAAGGAGAGAAATCTGGACGGGTTGCAATAGGTAGAGACAGCGTGGGCGTGGAAAACGGCGGAAATCACGGTGAGAGCTGAGATTCGGTCGGAGGATCGGCGGCAAGGGAATGGCTTTGATGGGATGTGAGAAAAGCCCGATATTGCGAATGACGTCGTAGGGATGCCAGGTCACGTCGCAAGCATGCTGGGAGCTGCTAAGCACAAGGAAATTTGAGGGCAAAGCGATGCCCATCAACGCAGAGAACCCGTCACAGGCTTGTGTGTCGCCAATATGTGAGTGAAAGGCTTCACAATATGAGACGCCTACGGCTCCCCGATGCGGTGGGCCCGGAGACAACGGGACAGAGGACTGGCGGTTGTTGTTGTTGTTGTTGTTGTTGTTGTTGTTGTTGTTGTTGTTGTAGTTAAAGGGGATGGAACGAGAGACAATATCAGACTTGAGCCGAGGAAAAGATGGAGGAAAGGAGAGGAAACAAGACAGAATCCACCACCGGTGATGAAATGTTGTCTATGAGGAAGAAAAGTCTTGGCCTCTTGAGGAGAAGGAGGGGGGGCTATGGTTAATTCAAGAAAAAAGGGTAAAGTCCAAAGGAAAGAAAATGGAAGAGTAGAGAAAGTCCATGGTGTGAGGCTCGTCGTCGTCGTCATAATGCTGCGGCCAGGTCACAGCGGAGGTGGGCTCCCCCCGAGAGCTTTGTGCATAGTGCATACAGCGCACATACCTACCTACCTTACAGCAGTCCGCAGCAAACCTTGGCCACCTCAAGCTAACGTTTTAGCAGTCTCCAACGCCTCCAAGAAACCTGCAACAAGCGCCAGACACGCGGACCAGGAATCAAAGACAGCACCAACGGACAAGCCTGGAACTTGGCTCATTCGCTCAGGCCAAAAGAGGAAATCCTTGCAACGGAGTAGAGAGCAGCGAGATGAGCCAGCACAAAGGAGGACTAACGCGTGTTAGATCTCGATCGCTTGGAAAAGCCAATTGAATGAACCAACTTGGGGCATGCATCCTCGTTACAGTCTGGTTACTGGCTGCGAGAACACCTCCGGTAACCAGGGGCCCTGGCTGAACAACCAAAGGGCCAAGGGATGGCGTGGTCCAATGTTTTTGTCATCCGCATAGCTCGCCCGCGCTGGCAAGCTGAGCAACGGTGGAGGAGTCCTGGTGGAGGAGCAAAAAAGGAGGGCCATGATGGTGCCCGTGATGGCTCGTGATGGCGGCCATGATGATGTCGAAACCCATCATCATCATCATCACCCGTCAGCTATGGAGGCCGAATTACTACAACTACGCGAAGTGGCCTACTACGTAGTAACTTTCGCTTTCAGCCGCCCTCGCCGACAAGCGCACGTCTTTTTGGAGTCTGTCTTGTTGACTGGACCTAGGCCGGCTGAGTTTGGAGGATGCCCCCTCTCTCTGCCCCCGCCGGTCTAAACCCTTCAGGCCTCTTTGCCAAGATGATTATCATTGCAGGCCATCCAACTGCGGCTGCGCGAGTACATGCAGTACCGGTATTGTATTCGTCAGTTAGCGGGTCGACTCTGGGTGGAAAGAGACGCACCGCATACACGGTGAGTGTCATGCGTGCTCCAGCCGGACTGGATCTGAATCTTTCTACGGATATAAAAACATCGTATTACTGATCTCGTGTCGTGCTGTGGCTTGTCCATGTTGGGGTCTCCTTTTCCCTTTTTTCCGTCCCGACTGTCGTGCGCTCAGCCTCTGGTGCACAGGCTCCATCCATGTTCATGGCCCCATCTGCCGTTGCTGCCGGACGCGGTGGCACCTTACGAGCTGTCCGATGAACCCGCAGCTCAACCCACCAGTCGCGAAGCTCGGTAGCTGTTGGGAGCTTGCGATAGGAAAACGGCCAACGACCAGCCTAAGCCCCCCACTAACCTAACGCTCTGTAGCGCATTCTCGTTGGAGGCAAGGGCGATGGCTTCGAGACCGGTCCATGATCTCGAGTCGGGCCTGTCCTTCGGACAATTCTTTAGCAGTCTTGCGTCATGTCCCGACAGATTAGACATTTGACGGACTGAGGAACCTCGCCATCCGCGTCCGACAAGCCGTGGAATCTGCTGGTGAAACCGTGATATCCGCCAACGGTTGGAAATGTCAGCAGAGTCCGCGCCGGCGACGCCGTGGGAGGTCCTGGCGTCTTGGCTGGGTCGTATTATTGGGCCTGTCTTATTACTCCCATTGTCCATGGATGGATGCTCCTGGGGTCGCGTCTCTCCTGACCCCTCTGTGGCTGTTTGTGGGTTAACATCAAGGCAAGGAAGCGAACACGAGCGAGACGACTCGATTACGACGCTGCATCAGTTGTACATGATCTAATTGCGTTCACCTAGCCTATTGACAATGAGTACCAAGGGGGCAGGAGTATTTGATTATATTGATACAATAGGACGCCTTCGCCGTCTCTGGGTTTCCCAGCTTTCATTCCGAACTGGTTATTGGTAGATGGAGGTTGCAGGAGTCAAGGATGGTCCGCCTTGAAGATGATTTGATGCAGAAAATCTCCATATCTCTATTCTCTCGAACAAGCATGAACCCACAATCATGGGTAGGGCTCGACAGCATCTGGTACCTGGCCCTTGGTAATCCACCAGGTTACTCGACAATGACCGACTTTAGGGGAAAGCAAAATGGATTGCATCTGACGCGTCGCCAAAGTGACCAAGCTGCCAAGGTGCTGGGCATAGTTGGCTTATATTGCTAGAACCACCGTGATGGGAGTGACCACAGCCTCGTGAGGTACACGAATGCCCATCCTTGGCCTACCTAGGTTGGATGTTGACCGTTTCGAGATCTCTCAAACATGGCTTCTCTCGACGGGTCGACCCTTGATTTCGCAAAGCACAACTTTTGCTACTCGAAGTGAAGACTTGGCACAAAATAGTAACAGGCAAGTATCTCAGAACAGCGACGCTACGCTCAAGTGCTGCCTTGGTTTTATTGCAAGGGTTTCAACATCGTGGATCGTGACTGAGGATCTTTGACGAAGTATGATCGACCAAGAGTAGATCTGCTCGGCAATCTCCAAACCCAAGACTAGGTTGCCGAGATTTGGTAGGTTCTCTAGCGCGAGACCCCAGAGTTTCGCGCCCAACCTTTGCACTTTCCCTTGAGAAGAGTGGATAGAATAGAAAAGCAGTCCATTATCTGACACAATGTGATAAGGTGGCAGGAAGATAGATGATCAGGCAAAGAATAGTATCTGCCGAACATGATGTAGTAACTCTTGTGGTTGACTAAACCCTGGCCAGTCGGAGTTGCAAGTCTTCATCCACATATATCATATCTACTATAGACCATCGAGACTCTTACAAAGCTTGTGGTGTAGCTTGTGTCCAGTCTACTACACTTGCAGCGAGGTAAATGCCGGTACTTATGAGGTTTTGTTAATTGTATTTCCGCCCAAGATATAACAACCAACAGTATTTAGAGCTGACTGACTCCCTCCCATGCACATTGGCTAAAGCTTAACAGCCAGGACAAGATATCTGCTACCAATAGGAACTCAATGGCAATTTTTATCTAGATAAGCCAATCACACGTTCAACTACACAGATCGCGATCAACCCCGCGGTATGTGTAGCCTCTACTGAATGTATCGCATGATTCCAGACTCTTGCTGCACGAACAGTGAAGTTTTAACTCATTCAGGCATGGAAATGTGATTCTAAAGGCGCCGATTGTTATCTACCCCGCCTCAAGACACAGAGTCTGGGGTAAGGCGATTCCTTACACCCGTGAGCACGGCATCCTCTCCGCACACTGTCTCCACGCTGCGTCATTGTTTGCTAGAAGAGGATATCATAGCCAGGTAGGTGTGAGATGTGCTTTGACTAGGTGAAACAATAAAGGCTTTTCAAATTGATAATAGAGCTTTGAGAGTCTTGATTCAGCCAGCAACTTGTCGAAGCGCACGAGCCTATGATTATATGGACTCATTTATCCTCACAATTCACACCAATATAAAAACCTCGACCCTGCTATCTACCATCTTGAATGCGACCTCCAAGCCATGCTGCCCCTCTATTCACACCCGCCCGCTAACCCGGCAGAACCTCCAACGGCCCAAGATTGGCATTCGGCGGTCACTCGGCCACCGGTTTTCGGCACTCTGTGTACCCGGCCAGATTTTTAAAACCAGGACAGCTTCCCCTCTTCTTCATCGCGCAGCTCGATTGGAACCTCTTTCTCCCCCCGCTAAACCCCAAAGCCGTTGAATAAGCTCCGTGACGTTGTCGCGAGGCCCTTCAATTGCTTCCGCTCAGTTTCCAGAAGTTTCACGTTGCGCTCTGCGGCGACAGCTTCACTCTTCGCAAAGAAAACTCGGTGGGGAACTGCTCCTCGCACGAACCAACCATGGCCTCGTCGGGCGAGAACTCGCTCCTTGCGAAGCACTACGTCGACTATGTCTACATGCCCGGCTTGCTTCTGGTGGTCGGCACTCTGATCGTCAAGAAGGAGTGGACGCCTTATGCCGCTCTCGTGGCTGTTCTCTTTGGCGCCTATAACTTCATGGCCTTCCGTAAGTTGCGGTGGGGAGCTGTCTATGTCGTCAGTCGACTAACAGTTCTGAATCTCAGAGGTCAAGAAGGTTCTCAAGCCCGATGCTTTCCAGGACTTTGAGCTCGAGGAAAAGACCATCATCTCCCACAATGTCGCCATGTAAGTTGCCTAATCGCCTTGGGAATCAATTACCTCGCCAATTGCCCCGCGAATGCGCAAAACTAACGACGTCTGCCAAACCACAGCTACCGCTTCAAGCTCCCCAACGCCAAGTCCATTCTCGGCCTCCCCATCGGCCAGCACATTTCCATTGGCGCTCCCTGTGTCCAGCCCGACGGCTCTACCAAGGAGATTGTTCGCTCTTACACGCCCATCTCTGGCGACCACCAGCCCGGCTACTTCGACCTCCTAATCAAGTCATACCCCCAGGGCAACATCTCCAAGCACATGGCTTCCCTTACCGTCAGCCAGACAATCAAGGTCCGCGGTCCTAAGGGCGCTTTCGTCTACACCCCCAACATGGTCCGCCACTTCGGCATGATCGCTGGTGGCACGGGAATCACCCCTATGCTCCAGGTCATGCGGGCTATTATCCGTGGCCGCGCCGCCGGGGACAAGACCGAGGTCGACCTCATTTTTGCCAATGTCACGCCCCAGGACATCCTTCTCAAGGAGGACCTCGACGCCCTGGCTGCTCAGGATGCTGGTGTCCGCATTCACTACGTTCTCGACAAGCCTCCGGAGGGCTGGACTGGTGGCGTCGGTTATGTCACTGCCGATATGATCACCGTGAGTATCTCAGCCCTAGCTTGGCCCTTCCAGTTGACTAATGAACTCTTAGCGTTATCTTCCCAAGCCCGCCGACGACGTCAAGATCCTCCTCTGTGGACCTCCTCCTATGATTAGCGGCCTCAAGAAGGCCACCGAGAGCCTTGGCTTCAAGAAGGCCCGTCCCGTCAGCAAGCTCGAGGACCAGGTCTTTGCCTTCTAAGCAACCCGATCACCTGCAGCTTGGCTACTTACATGGAGCTCATCTGTGTTAATGTGCACGGACATGATTCTCTTTCGGCAGTCGAAGTCTATATATAAGAGTGGGATGGAAAAGGATACATGTCATTGTGCCATGTGAATTCAGATGGGGATATGAAGCGTCCATCATCACAGTAATAGATGAGCAATCAATCTAACGAGATGAAAAGTAAAACGTAAATTTGTTATGGCACTCAGTGCCAAGCCGGTTCTGGTATATACTGAGACTCCGTGTCTAGAAGATGGCTGTTTCAAGGTATTTCAGATACGGGAAGAGAGATTAGGTGCAAACACGCTTTGAATTACTCCCATCCCCTGTTTTAGAAATCATCTAGCCTTATGGTACAAGCACGTAGTCCCAAATGTCCTCGAAGACCCCGGTATCGTCTTCAAACTTGATAGGATACAAGCACATTCTAAATCTCTTCTCCCTGCTACTCGTCGTCGTCGTCCGCCTCGACCATGCTCGTGTCTGCCTCGCGCCTAGGTTCATTCTCATCTTCATCGCCCGAAGCACTCTTGGCTCGAGTGGGCGCCTCTTCGCCCTCATCCTCCTCGTCACTCTCGACGACTCGTCCGCGACGGGCTCGCTTGTGCTGTTGGCGCGGAGCGATCTCTACGTCGTCTTCCTCGTCGCCAGCTCCATGGTCGGCCTCGTCATCGACATCCATCTTGTCATCATCAGCAGCCTTCTCGTCCACCTCGGACAGTAGAGTCTCTTCTCTGTCCATGTTTCTCTCGGCACGCTCGAGTGCGTCATCGTCGTCTCCTCCCTCCTCGTCGCTGTCGTGCACAAGCTCAGCGGACTTGAATACCTTCGAGGACTCTTTCTTTGTGAGGCGACGGCGCTTCTTGGTGCGCGACTGCTCTTCCTCTTCTGACCCGTCGTCCTGACCTTCGCTCTTCTTCTTCTTCTTTCCTCCAGATCGCTTTGGCTTGCCCTCGCCCGAAGTCCGAGGTGCGGCCTTGCGCTTCCGCTTCACCTTATCTCCTGTCTCGCTGTCTGTGGTCATCTCAGCTTCCATGCGGACACGTTCCTCTTCGGCCCGCTTGTCGGTCAGAAGTCTGTCCCGAGCTGCAATCTCTTCACGCTCCTTCTTGATCTTTTCTTGGCGTGCCTGTTCCAATTCCAGCACCCTTTGGCGCTCCTCCTCACGGCGCCTGAGCTCCGCTTCTCGTTGCTCCTTGGCCGCCTGGATCTTTTCCTTGTTCTTCTCCTCCCACTCCTTCTGCTTGCCGATGGCTCGCTCAAGCTGTTTGCGCAGGGTATTGCGAGCCATGTTAGCACGCTGCTCAACGTCGTGCTTGGGGTATGGAGTTTGAGGATGAGCAGCAATTTCGTCTAGAGAAGTGATAGCAGCTTCAAGACCTTCAGCAGCCTTCTCGAGCTGCTCAGTCGAGCGCTTGTTCTCCAACAGGCCCTGAACCATGGTAACTAGTTGAATCTGTACAAAAGCAACGTTGAACTTGTAATGAACCTGCTCAGGAGCAACTTCAAGAGCCTAGCATGCAAGGTTAGTAACCAAGATAGAACAGGTAATGATGAACATACCTTTTGAGCGCATTCAAGCGCCCTGTTGTATGCATCAACGTCACGCTCTGCTCGGCCACGGTTCAGCCATGTGCGACCCAAGCACGCAAGAATCACAGGATCGTTTGCCTTGCCGTCTTTCGAGAGAGCAATCTCGTAATGCTCGATAGCCTTGGAGTACTGCCTTAACTCGGCATATATGTGTCCGAGGTTGACATAGAGATGCGAGTCTCGAAGGGTCTCCCTAACCTTGTTGAAGATAGCAAGCGCGGACTTGTAATCCTTCTTGTCTTCCACAAGAGCGATGGCGATTCCCTGGGCAGCATAAGCATTCTTTGGGTCCAACGATAGAGCCTTCTCAAAGAACTCGACAGCCTTGCCATATGTGGTGCTTCGCTTCTGCTTCTCCGATGCCGACTCACGGCGCATCTCTCTCGCTTGAGCGAGATACATGTTCCCCATTCCAACTAAAGCGTGCCTATCATGTTTATCATGGTTCTGGAGAGTGTGCTTGTAATGACGGAACTCGGGATCTTCACCAAGGTTCGCTGGGCGTTTTCTTGAGTGAACCTTGCCCAGATACCAGCCATAGAGGGCACGAACCTCGAGATCGGTGTTATTCTCCTGGTACAGCTTGGCGACAGCATCAGGGCCCTCCTTGTTAGGGTTCTTCCTGAGTTTGATGTAAGCGAGCCTGGCGCGAGCATCCGTGTAGTCATCGTGTCGAGACAAGAGACCTTCATAAACCTCCACAGCCTTATCGGACAGGCCTCGTGACTCGTAACTCCTGGCCAAGTTGAAGCTGATGGTGGACACCAAGGCATCAGTGTCCATATCAGGGTCCTTCTCGCCAATCTTGATGCAGGCGCCCAGGGCTGCCTCGAACATGTCGCTAGCGAGCTCGTGCTTCTCGGCTTGCGAGTGGAAGCAACCAATATTGTTCAGTAGCTGAGGA
The DNA here is from genome assembly GCA_021730345.1 of Fusarium cicatricum. Classification (NCBI taxonomy): domain Eukaryota; kingdom Fungi; phylum Ascomycota; class Sordariomycetes; order Hypocreales; family Nectriaceae; genus Fusarium; species Fusarium cicatricum. The sequence continues at coordinate 15,210 of JAJODA010000827.1, read as the reverse complement.
GGTAGAGATTTGCGAAGGGCAGCCTTGATCTCGACTTCGTCGGTAACATCCTCTGGGCGCTCCGAGTCAGGAACCTGATCCAACTCCAGCTGCTCCACCTGCTGCAAGCACTGTAGAGCCTTATCAGGGTGATCCGTCTCGTACAAACGAGCCAGGTTGAGAAGGACTGAAGCATCAGGCGCCAGCGTCTTCTTGGGATCTTTCCAGACGTTTCGGACACCTTCAAGGAGGGTAATAGCCTTCTTGAGCTCGGCGGACTTGTCTTCCTTGCTGTCACTGACTTGGTTGGCAAACACTTCCTCGGCATACAAAGTGCCTAACAGAATCATGGCCTCATGATTTTTCGACTGTTGGATCATCTTTTCGAGGCGGAGCTTCGCTTCTCCTAGATCGTTGCTTAGGACGGACAGCTGAGCGACACCAAACTTGGCGGGAAGGTAGCCTGTTTCTGTTCCTCCACGAGCGTCATCAGCACGGCGATAGTAGTCGCTGGCGCGATCGACGTTGCCGCTGTAGTGCTCCTTTCGCGCGAGCAGATACCAACCGTCACTCGCAATAGCGTTGACATCCGTATACTGAATGGCCTTATGCGCAAGCTTGTCGGCATTGTCCCATGCCTTTCGGGACAAGAAGTAGCTGGAAAAGGTAGAGCAGGTAAGAGGGAGGCCCTTGTCGAGCTTGAAAGACTTTTGGGTGTATTCGGTCATAGCCTTCTTGTAGAGTTTGAGAAATTCGTCGCTGTTGACTGGTACATGGCCGCTCGCATCGAGATAGTACAGGCCAAGAAGGATATTGGCAACCTTGGAGTCAGGATTGATCTCCAGAGATCTCTCCCAGGCCATTTTCGCATCGTCCTTGAAACCAAGTTGCCAGAAGCAACAACCGATGCCGATTCGAGGATCGGGATCAACTAAGGCAGGCATCTTCTGAAGAACGTCTTGGTATATGGCCAACGACTCCGGATATTTGTGCATTGAGAAAAGTGCCCGAGCCTTGCCCATCAGAGCCAGCATGTTCTTCCCTTGGGAGACTCTGAGAGCATCATCAAAAGACTTGACAGCGGTCTTGAGGAGTTCGTGTTTCTCCGAGCCAATGCCTCCAGCGGTCTTGGAAGGCACCTGTAGCGACGCCCTCAGGAGTAAAAGAACACCGCGAGCAAGGAAGATGGGTGGGAATGAAGGGTTGAGTCGGGCGGCATCGTTCAGGGAGGAGGTTGCGAGCTGAAGATAGTACTCCTTTGTCTTTGCTTCGGACACACGAGTGCCATCGGGCGCGACTCGAGGGGCTTCCCTGCTCTTCCAAAGATACATCCAGCACAGACAGCAGATCATGCTGACCTTATCGCGCGGGTTTGTGCTGTTGGTCTGGATGGCGCTGCCGCCTCGGAGGAGCATCTCAATGGCATGGTCAATCTTGTGTTGTTTGGCATACGCCAGGGCGACGGTCATCCAGTACGTCTTGGCGGCGCGCTCGTTCTCGAAAAGGGTACAAAGTTCGGTGGGATCGTCGACTAGATCCTCGAGGTCGATCTCGACGGCTTCATCCTCCTGGTCGCCCTGGACAGGAATATCGATGGCTGAGGGGATATCGGTGAATCGAGTGCTCACTGGCGCGTTGTCGGCACCGCCGTTGACACCATTCGCGCTGCCATTCTGTTGGGACGCCATGACTGTCGTGAAGGCGTATGAGGAAGAGAGAGGATAGATGGACGTTCGGGAGAAAAGGTTGATTGCAGGACGCGTCGCGAGCAGCAGCTAACAATGCGCCTCGAGTCAATGGACGATCAGCTCATTGAGTGGCTCAAAACCCGGAGAGCATAGTCGATCGCAAGACTCGAGGGACTTTGTACGTAGCTTAGTCAGGCGCGGGCGATGAAGCGGCGGATGTTGATGGTTGCGCAAGGAATTTGTCTTGTTAGTTTTGTTACATTGGCATAGCTAAGGCTGATGAGAATCTGAGAAGTTGAGCCGTACAGGAGGTACGTACTCGGCTAGCCGAGGGTACTCTGTGCTGCTGATTGGCTGCAAGATCACCAGGGGCTCCAGCAGGCATGAGCTGAGTTAGCTTTCTCATGGGCATGGAGCCTCCTGAAGCTTCAACGTCCATCATCTGGAGCTCTACGGAATTTCCACATATAAGGTGGAAGTTTTAAATACTTCGATCTTCTAACGTTTTGCGTGCGGTATCTGGCCGAGCACTGTTCCCAGATCGCCAAATCTTCGAATATAGACCCAGGTGCCACCTGCGTGGCAGGTCTTTTTAGAGCATGATGAGCAAGAAAGCCAGGGCCATATAACTCAAGAACATTATGTCCATCTATCGGTAGAAGCTTACGGACTATAGACATAGACTCTTTATTCTGAAGTAAAGCTTACTCCAATTGCTTGGCCTCTAGGGACCCCAACCGCAAGTCTTGTATCCTGGCCTGTATGTTAATTGGAGCCACAGCAACATGCAATTATTCCAGCGATCTCGACAAGGCCTCAGTTAATGCATCTTGCAAGTATTTATCAGTTAATGGCGGATGTTAATTCGGCTCATCATGTCATCTTGGTATCCGCATAAACATTGCGAGTGCAGTGCGGGTGGCCGGCCGAAATCACTGCCTGCCAATGTCGGGTTCGCAAAACTTGATACTCTCTTAACAATGTTATTCCCGTTAACTTCACTACCCTCTAAAGCTTTCCTCCCTCTTCTCAACATCTACAACAACATAGGGGAGCGAGGCTTCCGTATACCGACCACTCTGGGACATGAGTGCTTGGCATTCTCTTCATCACCCTCATGAGCTTGACTCTTTGAGCAGCACATCTCGAAATCAAACGCCAAGTGGCGCACAAAGACAATGCCTCCTGTTCAAAAAATGCTGCTCACCACGTCACACCAAACACATCTCAGTGCCAGAGATGACGACTGCTTAGGATGGAACTGTTTGACGGCAGCCGAACAGTTCGGGATTATCTTTAGCATAATCGTCACTGCGTTCGTCCTCATACTTGCTTACATGTACTACCTGGGCAGAATCACCTCTTCCCACCAGGATATTGTCCTTGCGCGTCAAAGTCGACACAGAGGACGCCGAAGGAACCTAGTCCCGAGCATCTCGATGGGACAGGTGTCTGTTCTTCCGCAACCTGCCTGCCAGCCACAAGTCGTCTACCAGCCGGTGATTTACAGTCTTAACGGCGTTCCAGTCTCGTTCCCACAACCTCAGGCCCATATTGGACAATTCCCACCGCAGCCAGTTCCCATGATGTATTCTGTGCGGCCGATTCAACCCCAACAGCAACAGCCTCCTTTTCCACCTCATACCTTCGGAGATGCTTGTGTAAGACCTGTCCAGTGCCCCTCATCACCATCTTCGAGGGGTTTGCCATCTCGTCAGCCGACATGGCGCCAGCGACTCTATCGAGCATTCGGACTACCTATCGGAAGAGCCTCGACCATTGCAAGCTCTACCCCAGGCACTCCTATTCGATCCAGATCTCACTCCGCAGCTGCTCGCGAGAACAGAAGGCGCAGCTTGTCTAGTTCTAGAGGTGGTGGTGATACTCATGCGTCAAGCAACAGTCAGGCGCCTCGAGTGAGCCGCAGTCGCTCAAACAGGCATCTTCCCAGCAACGAAGTTCGTCAAGACAAGGCAGATAGGCCTCAGTCTCCCAGTACCGACCTTGCCACAGTTCATAGCGATGATTACGACCTCATCACCAGCCCAGAAACATACCCTAATCGGGGCTATCCTTTCATGCAGAGCGAGAGGCCATCAGCAATGGCCTCTTCAGGTAGAGGCGCCGAGATGTCAAGCAGCACGGACAGCGCCATCTCTTCCAATGACAGGCAGACTATACCAACAGTCTCATCAACTCGACCGCCATACGACGCACAGTCGAGACCTCCCACACCCATTCCTTTGGACGGTTACGGCGACAGAGTATCGTCCGGCCACTCAAGCCTCTCGTAAGGTGCGATGAACCACTGGGTGCAAGCTGTGCTAACGAGTTATCAGGTTAGCACAGCTGCCAGGCTGGATAAGAGCTGACAAAAAGAAGAGCATCAGAGATCGTTTGGAATTCCGACCGCCGGATCCTGGTGCCTTGAGCAGCCTTGCACGGCCAACGGCTAGGCCTAACGGACGAGATCGATTTTACAGGGGCCGTGACGTCGACAGAACGGATTGGGACAGAAGGTCAGTACAGATCTCGTGCATCTATCAATGTATACTGATTGGATGGGATCAGACATGCCGATCCAAGCCAGATTTCGGACGATGATGATTTTGGTCCTAGCCCACCTCAGTCTGTCCACCAGGGAGGCGGAAGCTACTGATTGTGTTGGACCGAGAGGACGACCAGCAAATGTGGTGAACGAGGCGTGGTGGGCGTGATTTCGCCGAATGTTTGCGATTGAGCAGGAACTGGCAAGGCCAGTTGCTCACAGACTTGATCGAAGTGAGGTTCTATTGGTCACTAGAGTCAAGATAATGAACCAGCATTACCGAATAATTGAAGCTAGTGAATTTATCTTGGTTGTTGGAATAACTGTATACCCCGATCATTTAGGTGCCTTTTGCATATCGTATTGCGGCTATTGTTCGTAGTGACGGAAGTGAGCTGTCTGGAGTCGAGGGGCCTCTATCCATATGATCACAGGCCAAAGCAGGTAGAATAATACAGAGGTTGACTGGGAGTATCAAGCAGCCTTGTGCAGTCCATAATCGCAAACTTATCCTGCCTATTGTGTATGGTATCAGCTGGAGGCCAGTATTTAGACTTGGCGTATTCTGTCTGAATGAAACATTGACATTGTCCAATTGTTTCTCAATGAACCCTGCGCAACTTGACGCGTCCTTAAGTGCTGCCGCTTTTTGGGCCTGCAGACGTTGTCTCACATTGGCTTGAAAGTGCTGACGGACTATATATCGCTCAATTCGAAACCTCACTGACTTTCACAATCCTCTATATAGCGCACGGCAGACTATATAGGATAGAGTGACAGAAATATTCGAGACTTCTTGAATTGAACCATGTTGATGACCTGTACAAGAGACAATTAACACATGAGCTTACAATTGATGTGGTTCAAAGCGGCGTGAGACTAACTCATATCTGGCCGCAAAAGACCCACCCACAGGTAGAACCACTTCCGGAGCTCTCAGCCACTCAGCCCAAACAGGACCCCAGCCAAGTCGCTTTCGTAGCCCAGCCCCATTCAACGTCATCCTATCCCATTCACATCCGCCAACACCGCGACGCCTTTCATCCTCACCCAAGCTTTCCTGTTGATGGTGTAGAATGGCGACAACACCTTAATACAACTTGCGCTCCTCGATAAATCGATTCAAACGAATTCACATTTGCCGCACTTCATCCAGTATCTGATACTGCTTGCCCCTCCCCCGCTAGCCTCGACCTACCCTCGGCACCGCTGGAGCTGTCGCTCTCCGCTACAACCTCTTCCTGTCCAGGCTCCAGTTTGAATCGCCAATAAGCCTTCAAACGCCTCTTGTCTGAGTACCAGCGTTTGGCTGCAGCTGCCGTCGCGATTGCGGAAACAAACCGTCGACATGTGGAACGACGAGGATAACAATCCATATGGCACCAGCTTTGACCGCCGAGACTCGCAAACATCGTCTGTTAACCCAACTTCTCCGACCACCCGTGATTGTGAGTTTCTCCATATCTCTTCCTCCTCCAGGATCACCCGGTCAATATGATGAAATCAGTCTTCCTCGATGATGAGCAGATGGGTTCTGATGCTAATATCGCCCCCATAGATCAGCCATTCGAGCCTCCTCACACACCAACTTCCGGTAGCGATGACGACCACCAACATGGTCAATTTGGCCACGGCGCAAATAACGGCGACAGTGATGAGGAGGTAGTCTCGAGAGACGATGACGGCCCCAGGCGCAAGCCCGGCGGCTACAACAGTCGAATCGAGCAGATCCTCTACGAGAACCCGGACTTGTCTATCCTCATTACCGATGCTGGCAAGAGCGTAGAGAGTGGTGGCAGATACATTGTGTATACTATTCGAACTGGGGTACTACTCTTACTCTATCCTTGGCTCTTCTGAATTTCCACTAACTTTATTTAAAAGGACCTTGAGGTGCGACGTCGATACTCGGAATTTGCATCTCTGCGCGACGCCCTGACTCGCCTCCACCCTACCCTCATTGTTCCTCCCATTCCTGAGAAACACACTATGGCCGACTATGCTGCGAATCCAACGAATGCGAAGCAAGACCAACAGATTATTGATCTACGGAAGCGCATGCTCGCGGTTTTTCTGAATCGTTGTCGTCGGATGGACCTCATTAGAACGGACGGAGTTTGGTGGAGATTTCTTGACCCCAACGCCAGCTGGGTATGTACAGACTTTGAAATTCAGATTTCTCTCACTGACATTAAAACAGAATGAGGTCCTACACTCCCACCCTGTGGCTTCCATCCCCAAGTCCATCCTGAAAGCGCCCCCGTGCGACCCAGCAAACCCAACTCCTGCCCACAACTACCTACCAGTTCCGGCTGCATCGGCAAAGCTCAAGACAGTGGCCGGTGCCAATCATGACAATACTTCTGGCCATATTCAAGCAGGCCCTCATGCCTTTGGTCGATTCCCCCCTGACACACATTCCCTGAGCGAACAGGAGTTAGATCCTTACTTCGTCTCGTACGAGTCTTCGATCAAAGAGCTCGATCAACTCCTGACCGGTCCGATGGAGAAAGTGAATCGGCGAACTCTCAGCCATCTGTCATCTCTGGCAGCCGATCTTTGCGAGCTAGGGTCCGTATACAATGCATTCGCAGTTTCGGAGCAGGCTCCGTCACTCGGACCAGCTATAGAGCGCGTTGGCCAGGCGGCCGATCTATCCTACATTGCGACCGAGGAGCTTTCAGGCTCTCTTGGCGCTAGCTTTGCTGAACCGATGCGCGAGAATGCGCAGTTTGCAGGCGTTGTTCGGAACGTGTTGAAATACCGCGTCCTCAAGCGTGTCCAGCAGGATCTCACAAGTGAGGAGTTGAACAAGAAGAGGGCACTGCTTGATCAGCTAGAGAGGAGCGAGGCCGAAGCGCGACGAATCGAGAACTACCTATCTAGCAGCCAGCAGATCTCCCCGCCGCCAAAGCGATCGACGAGCCTTAAGGAGCCCGGTTCCCACCACCGACGGGATGGTGGTCAAGATGATACCGAGTCCATCGACTCTGACTTTCCCCCGACCCATGGAGATTTTCCATCTCCTGCACCCTCGGCAAGCCAAGGTCTGCCTGAGAGGAGTACCAGTGTGCCTTCACACAAGAAGATGCCGAGTGGAAACTCAATAACGAACAAGATCTTTGGTCCGATTCGCCATGCGGTGCAGGGAGTGGTAGACGTTGATCCCGAACGAACACGTCGTGATACCATTGGCAAAACAAGAGAGAGCATCGGCCAGCTGGAGCAAGCTCAAGTGGCCTCGGAACGAGACGTTAAAGAGGCCAGCGCTAGTGTTTTGCAAGACTTGAAGCGTTTTCAGAAGGACAAGGAAGAGGATTTGCGACGATACATGGTAAGTTTTCTTGAGTGTAAGGTGACAGACACACAGTTACTGACATTCATTAGCTCGCTTATGCGCAAAGCCAGATCGAATGGGCAAAGAAGAGCAAGCAGCAGTGGGAGGAGGCTCGGGCCGAGGTAGAGAAGATTGACGAGTCCTGAGGGGGTTCACCTCCAAATATCGGTTGACTGAGAGGTTCAAGAAGAGTCGACAATGGGCGAGGAGGAAAAGGTAGGGGGCATCGTATTAATTGCATGGGGTTGACGGTTCTTCTGATTGGTGTTTGTAGTAGATGTTGCTTTCAATGACATTGAGAAGAACACAACCAACGTGCCATTGGGTTAGCTTGGGTAAAGTCGACCTCACGTGGCTGCATCTTCAGGGCCTGATTCAGGAGAACCAATTCTCAACATGGAAGGGTTGTCCTTTGGAGAGGGCAGTTGTTGGCTTCGATAGACAGCTTTCCAGTATCAATTACACCACAAATCAACACATTTTTACACGAGATGGCCTCTTCCCGGCAACAATTGATATCTTGTTTCCTGTGAACAAAAAGATACTTTGTGCCAGAATACCTCAGGTCGTCGTAGGTAAGTTCTAGTTAGTGGTATGTTGGTTGAAGTCTGGAATACTCGGTCCAACTGGCGAGAGCGGCCAATGAGGGGCCACTTGTTATCGATAAGGACCAACGCGGTTTGCGACAGCAACGGGAAGAACAAAGGCAGCGTCAACTCAAAGTTGTCAACCTTTGCCTCTACACCGTGTCTTTTCCGCCAATTCCAATACATATTCTCAATAACACAAAATCAGCCACAGCCTGCGCATGCGGTTTCATCCTTCCAAGCCCACCGGCGACTGAGTCACGATGGAACAACAACAGCCGCAGATCAAGTCCATCGCCGAGCCTGGCATCAAGGCGGGAGGAAACCTACTCTATACCATGCGTAGAGAGGTCGCGGATCTTCTAGGGCGGAATCAGACGAGTTTCCCTGGTGCACAGCCCGTGAGCTTTGCCAGGCAGCATTTGGAGGAGCTCACCAAGCAGGAGTAAGCTCCCACGCCATCATAACTCAACGTGGCCCTCGCTGACTTTCTGGCTCTCAGTTACTATGTCTGCGAGAAGTCGGATGGAATCCGATATCTTCTTTATTCAACTATGGATGAGGAGAAACAGGAGGCGCACTACCTCATCGACCGCAAGAACGACTACTGGTTCATCACCAATAGGAACCTTCACTTTCCACTCGAGCACGACCCAGGCGCGTTCCACGAAGCCACATTGGTAGATGGCGAGCTTGTCTGGGACAGTCTCCCCAATGGCCAAAAGGAACCCCGGTTCCTCGTCTTTGACTGCCTCGTCATGGACGGCAATAAGCTCATGGATCGAACACTCGACAAGAGGCTGGCGTACTTTAAGGAGCGTTTCTACACGCCGTATAAGAAACTATTTAAGGACTACCCCGACGAGCTCCAGTACCAGCCCTTTTACGTTGAGATGAAACCCTTTCAGCTGGGCTACGGCATCGAGATGATGTTCAAGCAGGTCCTTCCGAGCCTCAAGCACGGCAACGACGGTCTCATCTTCACCTGTCGCAACACGCCATACAAGCACGGCACCGATCCCCACATCCTCAAGTGGAAGCCCCCGGAGGAGAACACGGTCGACTGTCGTCTGCGCCTGACGTTCCCCACCGTCGAGCCCGAGGAGTGGGAGCGACGCGAGGGCATCACGGAGCCTTTTGTCGACTATGACAGCGTGCCCCACTCTGAGCTGCTCGTTTTCAAGGGCGACAGCGGACCGGAGCGCTACGAGGCTTTCAATGATGTGCACATCACCGAGGACGAGTGGGAGACCCTCAAGGCCCTCAACGACCCGCTGAACGACCGCATTGTCGAGTGTAACATCGACGACCAAGGACGGTGGCGCATCGTGCGCTTCCGCGACGACAAGAACGAGGCGAACCACATAAGTACGATCACGAGCGTCATGGAAAGTATCAATGACCGTGTTTCGGATAAGGACCTGTATAAGGCAGCAGGCCGGATGCGAGACAACTGGAAAGCTCGAGCGGCACGGCGGTAAGCGGTCCAGGAGGATAAAAGAGACGATGCACCTCCCGCTGAGAAGGGGCATAGAGCTTAGGATCGTGCATGCCTTTCAAAGGCTTGACTTTGCTTATTCTGGTTCACCTTGAAATATGTTTGGGTAGGGGATGAGACGGTTTGTGATGGCGTCCGCAAAGGCTTGTTTTTAAGGGTAGGGCGAGGCGTTGGTCAAGAGAATTAGAAGATTTCTGTTTGGTCTCATTGCTTCAGTATCATGAGTTTTGGTAGAAAGCTAAATACCTTACAAGAGTACACGCTTTTCTTTGGCAGTGATTTCTGTGGCCTCCTGCTATATCAGAATCACGACGGCAAGATTCATGAGAAGAGAGTAGAGTAACGCGTCGCTTCATTAGACTTTTCGCTCTACATCCTAGCACCCAACTTCACCTCATTACCTAGGTATGCAGCATAGCGCGAGCCAAAAACAAATCAACAGATCCCCTGATTCAGAATTTCCAGTTTCGATGCCAAATCCGACCGATGGAACTCCAAAGCCCAGAGTGATCTCTCCCCTTACATTCGTACAACTGTGATCATGTATTGCCCCCTTGCAAAATCCAAGGGGTCGTCCTGCGAAAGGTGTCTTACAGGAGGAACATGATGGTGGCAACCAGCATGATGGCGCAGCCGAGGTTGGTGGTGCCGTTACTGCCGCCCCAGCCGCGAGGCTCGGGTTTCTTGGTCGCGCCTGAGATGACAACAGGTGTGGCCAAGGTAGGCAGGGCGGTGACGGTGCCCGAGGGGCCGGCCACGATGGTGCTGTTGGCGGTTGGGTAGGGGGGCGCTGGGACCTGGATGATCGTGGTCGAGGTAGACGCCGGGCCGGATGTCTCGAATACGACCTGGGTGAAGGTGCTCGTGGGAGAGACAGAAGCAACGGTGGCGGAACCTTGGTTGTAGAGGTCCGTGATGGTGACGGTGATGATGGACTTTTGCGTGGTGAGGGTCCGCTCGAGGGTCGTGACCTTCGTGACGGTGCTCATCTCCTTCTTCGGGGTGTAGAGGTCTGTGACGGTGACGACTGTGTGGGCACCGCTGGTGACAGAGAAGCTCTGCTGAACCTCTGTGACGGTCAAGGGATTGCCGGGAACGGTAGCATCAGGGAGCTTGCTGGAGACAGAGTAGTCGGTTTTGTCCTCGGTGACAGTGGAAGGATTGCCAGATACAGTCGCATCGGGAAGACCACTGGTGAGGGAGTACTTGGTCTGAACGTCAGTCACAGTCTCAGGGTTGCCCGACACGGTAGCATCAGGACGACCACTCGTGAAGGAGAAGTCTGTCTGGATGTCGGTGACTGTTCCAGGGTTGCCGGGAACAGTGGCGTCAGGCAGGCCACTGGTGAAGGACAGCTTAGTCTCGACATCAGTGACAGTGGCTGGGTTACCGGTCACAGTTGCGTCTCCAAGAGCAGCTGAAGTGGCTGAGTAGTCCTCGCTAGGTGTAGGAGTAACAGTGATGGTGTAGCTCTCGGTCATTGTGACGACCTCGATCTCACAGACCTCAATAGAGCTCTTGATGGTAGCGACAGAGACAGAAACATGCACCTCATCTCCAGGAACGGTGACATAGGTAGTGCCAGTGACAGTCTCAACCTCGGTGGTCACGTCAGGAGTAGGGTTGATGCCATAGATGGTGGAGAGAGCGGTTCTGGTTCTGGATCGAGTGTTAGTATTCTGTAGTGTCGAGTGTTGAGAATCGACACTTACGAGATGGGATAAGAAGCACCGACAGCATCGTCACGACGACCGACCGCATGACCAGTTCCAGTTGCGACATTGTCAACCATGACCATGCCATCCCGCATGTTCTCCTCCACCACTATGGTGAGTTAGTGATTGTTCAGTGTGTACCTTGGGAGGTTAAAGAGCTTACCGTATTTGGCAGCGAGAACGCCGATACCAAACATAGTAGCAGCAAGGGCAAGTGTCAAGAGAGTAACGATGACATATCTCTTGGCCAGGCAATAGGCCTTGAGCTTGCTGAACTTGGACACTCTAGGGGTCTCCTCTCCCTTTTCGGCATCCATCACGTTCGCCACTAGAGGAGAGGTATCAGTCTGGGTGCGTAGAAGAAAGGAAGGTGAAGCTATACTTGATTCGATGCAGTAACTGAATACAATTGATAACGAGCCTGACTGTTGCAGTAGTTAGCGAGACATTTCTGAGCTGCAGACGATGATGCGATCCCTGCTTGCCTTGAGGGTGCAGTGTTGTTTGACCGTTCGCAGGAAGCGGCGAAGGGGATGAAGGTAGATCAAACAGAATGCCAAGGAACAGCGCAATACATACCTAACGTCTTGAAAAGAAGGCTTTCGCTAGTAGCTTTGAAAAACAAAGAGTATCAGATGTCGGAGTAACGAAGCTGGGAGTGAAGTAAAGTGGAAACGAGAGATGAAGGCGGCAAAGAAATAGTGAGCGAGGAGGAGAGAGAAGTGATGGTGAATCAGAGATGTAAATAAAGAGCGGGAGTTTTTCTCACGCGACGGGGTTAAATAGACGAGAATAACGCGAGTGATTCAATGATAATGCAAGAAAACGGTGCAAGGTCGTGAAAATCTTTCTCTGCCGGTTGTTTTGCAGCTGGCGGCCAGTGCCAGAGTTGACAGCTGCGAGTCCCGTCGGCCCCTGCCACTTGAGCCCAGGAGTTGGCAGCGCAAAGGCCACTCAGAGGGTAGAATAGAAGTAACTAGAGACCAGCAACAATTCAAGCATTCATGGTAGTCGAGACTAGAGCAGCCAAGAAAAGAGTGAAATAATGATAAGGGAGTTGACCTACAATACGAGTCACGATCGTCTTGGTGATCTATTATCAAACGAGGGTACGTCGAGCTCTGGGCAACAATAAGTGAAAGACAAGAGTCAAAGTGTTGCTAGAATGAAATGAACAGGAAGAACTTCGCTCCCCTTGACAAGAGGAGAAGCCGTCCAACTTGTACTTGGCCATCAACGAGCCAGTGGAGAGGAGAGCAGGCAAACGCAGCACCACGGCATGGCCCCCTTTCGTAGGCGAGGACAAGAGAAACGGCTCCATTCCTACCTCTAGACAGGAAAATGATTCGACCGACGGCAAACGATTGTGCCCAAACTTGTACTACAAGAGATCTATCCGTGGCCGGAACTAGAGGGGGGTGGAAGCCGGAGCAAGAGAAAGGAGAAGAAGCCGTGTGTCCTAGCGGTGAAATGAGGCAAACATGATCTCGGTTGTACAGCAACGGCTGTGATGGAACCATTCGAGTATCACCATGCGGCCACGACACATGTATCTGCTGTGTGTGCGTTGCCTCGTTGGTCATTAGGATGGGGTGGTGGACAGATTTGGAGATGAACGACTTGAAAGGAGTTGAACGGGTAGAGTATTCCTCCTTGACAAGCCGGCTGAGTCTACTTAGAATATTCTGCCGTATGTCTTATTATATCCTCTCTCCATGAAGAGAAGAGGTAGGTCGTTGAGGATTGCCTTGTCCATTCAGCCCTTGAAGGGAGACTCACAGCAACGAATCAACAAGACGAGGCAGGATATATCACAATATAAGCTCAAGGGTTAGTTGTGTTCTCTCCTTTCTCAAGGAAGCCTTAGCACTATGCGCACAGTCGGCCTCCTGATACACTGCCTTGGCATCTCCTTGAGATTATCAGGAGAATAGCGAACCCATCAAGCAAGACATTCCCTCGAGAAGCCATGCCTTCTGCAACCTGGCTCCACTTAGAACCAGTCTCCTATTGTTGAACAATGAAGCAGACAGCTTCGTGCCCACTAGGGAACGATGAAAACAAAACTGTTACCATGCGCCAGCGGTGCTGAGCACGAAACAAGAGATGACCAGAGAAGCATAATGTAGCCGACCTCCAATACCTTGGCTCAATACTGGCCTCTGTTCTATCAGTGCAGCTTCAATGAACCTACGAAAGCAGGTAGGTCATCGACATAATAGAACAACAGTAAAAAGGCATTGACCCAAGAATGACGTGTATAATACGGCCAAGACAGCAATCTGCGTCCATGTATGCAATTATCCATAGTATTATTCTTCGAGTCGCAAGAATTGGTTGAGCTGGAAGCACCTATTGGCGGGGTTCCACTCGAGAATTGCACGGCGGGCGGCGGGAGCTTCTCCGCGTCCAGCTTAGCTCGTGCCTGCTAGAGCTCCAAGTGGAGAGCCCAGACGTCGCGTCGCGCACACGGCACACGGAACACGCCTCTCCGCTTATCTCAAGAAGTCTCCCTCTTCCACCTTTGGTCATTCACCTCCATCTCCACGACGCCCAATCCTCCCGCCCTCGAGTCCTTCACCGGGCCGCCCTTCACCGAGGTCATTCCTGTCGCGACCGACCATTTTACGAGATAGCGGCCGTGTGCGATGTGGTGAACTGTCGTAGCGCACTACCCATCCACGTTTCACCACCATCACCACTCGAAACATTCCGTGACTGCAACCTTCCGCGATTATACCATAGAACTAGCCACACTCTCGGGTGCCTTTCGAATCTCTACTGGACACTTTTCTTCAGCTGTCGAACGATAATTAACACATAGCGCATCATGGCGCGTCGTCGCGCGCGCGCAGAAAAGCCGGTCGAGGTTGAGGAGGAAGAGGACGAGGTTATGGAGCAGGAGCCCGAACCCGAACCCGAGCCGGAAGATCAGGATCAGCCATCAGAAGGCGATGAGGAGGAGGAACTGCGCAGCTTGGAGTTTGACGAGGAGCTTTCCTGGAAAGTCGCCAAACCAATTCCCACTGGTACCCTGCTACGCCGTCTCGAGAAGCTATCCAAGGAACTCTCCGAGTTTGATCAGGGCACACTCGATCTTGATTCCATCAAAGATGTCGCCAAACACCTTGGCCACCGTAATCTTCTTCAGCACAAGGATCGCGGCGTCAAAGCATACACTGCCTGCTGCGTGGTCGATATCCTGAGACTCTGTGTCCCTGAGGCCCCTTTCTCGGACGACCAGCTCAAGGTGCGCTCAGTTATTTAGACGGCGTGAGTCTGTATGGAAGCTAACATTCACGTCAGATGATATTCACCCTGTTCATCAAAGACATCTTGCCTGCCCTCCATGATCCAACGAACCCATACGACAGCCAGCACAAGTACGTTCTCACGTCATTGACCGACGTGAAAAGTATTTTACTCATCAACGAGCTCGATGGCGCCGACGCGATGCTACTGCGACTTTTCAAAACCACGTTTGATGGAGTATCGGCCGCTGGCTCCAGGGCAGCCTCTGAGGAACAAGTCGCCAAGGATGTCGAGATCCATCTGACCGAGATGCTCATGGCATTGATTGACGAATCTGGCAGTATATCATCAGACGTGATTGACGCCATCATCAGCCAGTTCTTGAGGGCGGTTCCTCCTGGTGGAAATCGCAATCGGGAGCAGAATGGGAACCAGGCCACTCTCCTCCTAAAGACCGAACCACCAGCATTTGTCATGGCAAAGAATATCTGCAATGGATGTTCGGATAAGATGGCCCGATACGTGAGCCAATATTTCAGCGACGTTATTCTCAATGCCTCTGGATTTGCGACCAAGTCCAACGGCCATCGCCATGGCGATGATTCG